>OMLP01040390.1:0-11035 GCA_900302685.1 Spondyliosoma cantharus | reverse complement strand
ATAAATGTAACACAGCCATACAATAAATCAAAACAATGTAACGCAGCTTCGCAGGAAGAAGACCCTGGCCTCGGGAGCAGTGCGCACAGGCCGAGCAGTGCGCACGGGCCAGCTGAGGAGGGAGCAGCGCAAACACCAAGGTGCAGAGGATCCAGACCCACTACACGCCGCGGCAGCAATGTCTCTTAGACCGGAAGACCGCGGCCTCTGAGGCGCATCGCCTCAAGTCTGGAGAGGATTGCTGCAGCCATGGCGCGTGGGCCTCCAAACACACCACCTGCTCCTGTTGTGCTCCTTCCTCCTCCCCCCAACTCCATCTCCGTCCACCCGCTCCACTAGGAGCACATCGCGCATTCTCCCGGACCCTCACGGCTACGGCAGATGCCTATCAGAGGGGAAAAGAATTAGTAACAGTTTGCTATTGATTTTTCTGTTTGACAAAATGCAAATAAAGAAATGTCACAAAGACATACTTTCCGATGTTTTGGGCTCACTCTCACTGAATCGCGACGATATTTTTGCTACATTATGGCCAAGCATGCGCCGTTAAAACAGCATCTGAATAAGCGCCACTGACTTTCGACTGGGTTTTTCCTGGTTTGTAGCGCAAGTGTTTTCTGAAACGGTAAAATAGCACCAGGGAACGTTTGCGCCAGAACACGCCTCCTCTTTTTGCTGAACCGCCCCCGGGAGCGCAAAGTTATTCCCTAATTTAAGGACGTGTGTCTGTGGAGGGAAAATTCCAATGTGCGCCGGGTGCAAAATAGGAATGATACAAGCACCAGCGCACAATGTCAATTGCGCCGAGTGCAAGATAGAGCCCATCATGTTCAGTGCATGCAGACATATGAAAAATAATTCTGACAAACACAACCACATGCAAAAGTTTGCTTGGGCTAATTTTGCTCATACAGTATGGAGTGCGCATTAAAAGATCCAGGACCTGGCTGCTTAATTGACGGTCACAACAGAAGATTACACTTATTATTGTAACAGTGCCTGAAAATACACATAAATTATATAAATATACTAGATTTTTTCCATCACTGCAATAAGGCTTTACCTCGCTGACCTTTCACAATCATAATCGGGGAATAAAACTGCCGTAATTTTACTTCATGTACAAACGTTTAAGTTTGATTATTTGGAGGAAAGATTTCACAGAAACTCCTCAAGTAATAAACAACTTTCTGCAGGGACAATGAGACCATCCTATTTTTGAGTTTCTAAATGCAACATTGCAAAATTGTTCCACTCCTTTCATCACAAGGTCAAGTACTTTGAGCACAAACAATGGCTACAGCCTCACAGCAAACTCGGAAAGTAGCGCTGCGCGCAGATTCTCTCTCTTTGTACTTCGTTATGGCAGCGTGCGTGTGTCTGAGAGACTGTGCTCTTTGTGTCTGTATCCTTGTGTCTCTCTCAATCCTTTTAAGACATTGATTTCTCCTTACGACGGACAGAAGGCTCTAAAAGGGGACAAAGACGGAGTGATGAATGGCTGCTGTCCTCAAGAGGGATGCTTGTTTTCTCGTCTCTCTTTGATGAGGTCACAGACAAGACACTGGATCACAGGTCATGGAGCTATATAGATTGACATCAAAAAAACACACAAAAAAACTCTCTTCACACTGTTCAGTACGTCTCCAGATGCAATTACCTATAAATTGTCGCCATGAACCATGACAACCCTCACATACATGATCTAACTCACATACATACATGGTTCTATGGAGACAGGCCACCATATACATACTGCATGCACGCACATACACAGCCTAGAAGGGGAAAAAAAAATGGCATCCAGCCAAGCTCCACAGCACAATATACTGTCTGACTGTGCATTACGTTGTATACTGTATATCCAAGAAATCCCCACATATCAATGTGTGTGTATGTGTTTGTGTGTGTGCATCTAGGGGTCAGAGGTCGGTGAGCAAGGGGCTGGGGAATGCTCAACCAAATTCCAGCCAAACAAAGCTCTATCTGTGTATTCTACAACGGGAGGGCTTTGGGAAACACTGAAAGGTGAAAACACTGGCCTCTGTCTGGATGACTGCATGTTGGATGCATGGCTGTCTCTCTCACTCCCCTCGCTGCTCTTTTTCATTTAGTTTTTTGGCATGTTGCTGTTCCAAAAAACACAGTCCTTTCCTCCTCTCTTCCAATGGAGAGAAGTGTTTAATTTTTATCCTCTTTTCTGTGTCAACCTTTTAAATTTTTCCTTCCACCTCAGCTCTCTGTCTGTGTGACTTGTTAGTATTAAAGCGGGCTAGTGTTTACGAGCTGGGGTTTGCATGAGTCTCAATTCACTCACAAATTTGCCTTGGTGAGCATTCAAGTACACATGTGTGTGTAAAATGTTTTTGGATGCACGTGTGTGTGTGTGTGTGTGTGTGTGTGTGTGTGTGTGTGTGTGCGCGCGTGTGTGTGTGTGCGTGTGTGTGCGTGTGTGTGCGTGTGTGTGTGTGTGTGGCCTTGCTGTGGTGCCGGGCTGTGGAACGCAGAGGTCAAGAGGAGCTGACCTCCCCTGAGGCCTGAATCTGGTGAGAAGGGGGGAGGAGAGAGGTGAGATCCTTGGACACACACACACACACACACACACACACACACACACACACAAACAAACACAACCAAAGTGCTTAATTAGTGCACATACAGAGTAACTGTGTACCTGTAGCCACACTAATTATCCTGATGAGAGAGGTAGTCAAACGGGTTAGTCCAACCATATTATCTGCACCTTTTTATTTTGGAAATGATTACCCATAATGCCTGTTAGCGCACGGTCGTCATTCTTCTTCGTTCTTGCAAAAATCTGTGTTTTTGGATAATTGTTTGATAAATGTTTTAAAATCTGTCTAATTGTCCGACCTGTTGTTTTCCCTCTTCAACTTAATGCGACAGACATGGTGGTTATGTGGACACACACACAGAAAAACATGTGCACGTTCACACCTGCTCAGCCTTCCTCTCTCTGTTATTGAACTGCTTTTATTCTCTCGGCCTCACACATTTTTTCGGACCCCTCTGCTCCCCTACACTCACGTCTTTCAGACTAAACAAATGTAACTTGGCTGGGAAAGAGCTCTGGATCCAGACACTGTCTCTCCCTCACTCCCTCATCCTTCACTACTCGTCCTGCACACCCTTCTCCCCCCCTTCGCTGACCTTTGCCCCGGCACCCTCTCTGTCTGTGGCAGACTATAAGAGCGCTGCAGCACCTCTCCCCTCTCTCATTCAACAACACTCATTCATCCCCCTCCCCACCATGAAAGTTGAGAGTTGCTCTTCTTCTCTGGTCAAAACACTCCTCACTTTTAGGGGCTGGCCATTGCTTAACCGCTGCACAATTTTGATAACTCTGTTGTCCTCACTTGTACAAAACCTCTGCAGGACAACGGACAAGGGAGTTACCCACTGAGTGACCCCATCAAGCTGGAACACCTCTCCCATCCTTCTGCCTTTTATTGCTTCAATGAAATACTTCACATGAGAACGCAAAGGAGCCATTGTGTGTTTCAAAAATGTCTGACACTGAGGGAAAAAAACATTACTCTGAGCCAAGTGTAACATTTTGGCTCACATACAGACAAATTATGCCAGGATGAAATATTTTTTACACAAAAAAACAGGAGATACAAACCATATTTCGCACACATCTAGGTCGCACTCACACCTTATCCTCTCATGTCTAAAGACACTTTGGCGTAAGTCTGGTCTGTGCATTTTGGGTGTTTACTAGGAAATTATTACATGCTTTGCAGGTTCAGTGTTGTGCTGGCAGCCCAGCCTAATGAACATTTCTAAGCTAACATTTGCTACTGTTGTTTGTAAAGGCAACCGAGAGAGAGAGAGATTTTTTCACATCAGGTTACAACACACTCATAAATAATAAATAAAACTTTAAAAAGATTTGAGATGATTTGATACTTTCACAGTGTTTATAAAGCACCTTGACCTGCTTCATGATCTGACAGACACGGAAATCTCATTTTCTATTATATAAATATGGCATCAAATAAAATATGCTAATTTCTTCAATTAACCTTTTTAATCATGAAACACAATCCTCTATTAAGTCATGAAAAGTGTTTCATTTTGATTTGACTGTAAATGCTGAATGTGCTAAATGCATTCCATTTTCATTTAAAATGAGATGTTTACAGGTCAGAAAATAATTTTGTAGAACTCACATTTTGTGATTTATCTTTTTTAAGATAAGGTGTTTTATCTTAAATGTTTGATTTTGAAGTAAACCAAAAGTATTCAGATTAGATTACTTTTTTGAAAAATTGTATTGGATTAGGTAGTAAACAGAAAAATAAACCATGTAGTTTGCATCGAGTAACTGACTACATTACAGAGTATTTTAACCCAACTCTGGTGATGACAAGGCCACCGTGAGGGTAGATGTGAGGGATCTAACGTTCATCTCTGACTGGTGACTGTGGCTTTTTAACAGGAGTGTGGGCCCACCACAGGACAGAGAGAGTCTCACACATACAGACAGAGAAAGAGAAGTTTTAAGCCCTGTGGTTATATTTCCCTGGAGCCTACCCCGGCTTTACAACTCCATTAACTGCTCTAGTGCAGATTTTAGCCTGCTTCGGCCCAGATTTGTTCTGAAATAAATCAGAAATGGAGGAAAGGAAAGTCCAAAATGTGGGGTCCCTGAGCACCTTTGCTATAATTCCTTCCACTGGCCAAGGGGAGGGAGCCAAATATTAGTACGACTACATCTCCGACTCCCCACAGCCCAGGCAGGGCCACCCCAAGACGCGGGACTGCCCGCCTGACCTTCTCATTTAAGACCTAAACTTCTTCCTCTTTACCCACTCCTTGACTTTAGCACCAGCAGTCTGTGTGTATGGTTTCTGTGTGTTCTGTGTGTGTGCGTGTGTGTGTGTGTGTGTGTGTGCGCGTAGGGGTCTCTAGTGATTCCCTGAACCCCGCAGCCAGTCTCATTTCAGTGCTTTTCTAAACATCACCTCTCAAAGCTCATTCCCGAATAAAAGACAACATGGAAAGAAAAACAGGACAGCAGCAGAAAAAGGAGGAAATGTTATTTAAAAGGTACCAGACCGCAGCATTTTCCACTGATATTATATACTCCCTGCCCAATCCAAAATATATACGGGCCGCAGGCCAAGAATGTAAAAATAAAACACATAGACTCAACATCTGGAGCAAACTGAAAAAAACCCCTCATTTAATCTGCCCTGAGTACTGCATTCTACCATTCTACCTCTGGCCTGTCTCATTCACTGGCACACACACTCATACTGTATTCATGCACATACACACGTCTCTTGTCATATATGCACACCTACTGTACTGTTATGGGCCTGCAGACTATAACTGTGCACAGAGTTTAAACCAGATTGTAGATGTATGATCATCTCTCAACACAGTTTATCCAAAAACACAACTTTTCAATCATGATGCCTTGTACAGGGTGGAAGGAGGGGAAAGGGGGGGGGAGTTCACACCCACCTGTATCATGCACATTTTAGGGTAAAAACTTGAATGGGTTCAGAAAAATGCGTACAAATATGTAAGAATTAATGAGACTTAACTATAGTGAATCCATAAATAGAAGATGTAACAAAGGCTGAAGGAAACAGATTATTGAAGTGAACAAACATTCTAATTCTTGGTAACAAAAAATATTTTTTCTTGGAGCTACCCGGTGTTATTTTTCCTGGCTCCGACAGGCAGATTTAACAAAAAAAAAAAGATTGAAAAATAGTGGCATAGCAGATAAATTAATTCATGAAAATAACATAAATGCCATATTAGGTGGAAAGCGGCAATGAAATGCCCCGACATACCAGGGGTTCAGAGGAGCTACTGGTGCCCTTTTAATTATGTGCCCTTGTCACGCTCTCATGAGAATATTCAAATAGCTGTAGTTGAGAGACATTTGCGAAATTTCCCTAAAATCTGCACAACATTTGGCTGGAAACATACCTAGTGACAGAGGACAGAAAAAAGGCAGGAGAGAGAAAAAACAGAGTGTGTATGTGTTCGACTGCATTTATTTTTCTTCACTTATGAGGATCAAATGTCCTCACGCTGATATTTTGCCACTCCTTATTAATTTGGGGTTAGGATTTCAGTTAAGTGTTAAGATAAAGATTAGTTTCGGCTCTGGTTTATGGAATGAATTCAGTCAGTAAAGTCACTCTGTGTAAATGTGTACTTATATGTGTGTGGGTCAGCATCCTCTGAGGAGTTCCTGCTGCCGCCCTGGTTGGCAGTAGCTGTCGGAGCTGAAGGGCAGGCTAAGAGCTGTGTAAGTTGTGGGTTTGATTCCAGCCCAGGCCAGGTGGAAGGTGCCAGGCACAGCAAACCACTGCGCACTGCTCCTTCGCCAAGCGCCAGGACCACTCTCATAAAATGCATTAACCTCTTCAGCTTCACAAGCCTTTAACTGGGTCCATATTTACGAATGCAACTTGTGCAGTTGAGCTTTAGTTCAACCCACAGAAGAAGACTTTATATTCTAGTCAAGCTTAAAAAAGTTTCCAAAGACACCAGATAAGTCAAACACTGTCGGGGGCCATAAAATGATGCAACAGGAAGCTGGAAATTATTCATGCAGCATTAAAAAATGAGAACTTTGGGTTTGATTTCACAGAATAAATGTGCTCTAAATTAAAATTTTTGTAAGTTTAATTCAAGTTAAGCCAACACAGGCTATACAGTACACATGTGGCAGTGCTGAATGAACAATGTGGTTAAGTATGTGTTACTTTTAACATATTTTTGGTCATAAAATGCACATATCATTATGCAATATTATGCAAATTACTACTGAATGAAGGAATGTGATCTACATCCAGAAGCAGCAGCAGTATAAGCCAATGGGACATTCATCGGAGGAAAAATCGGAGCAGATGATGCGAACCTGGCGTTCAAAAATGTATAAAACATACAATTAACAAAAATCTTTTTTGCCTTTATCTCTGCTTATGAAATGTTATCGAAATGTAGCAAAAAAACATAAAGAAATAATGTCTAAAAAATAATTAAGACAATAATTGTGTCTTTGCTCGTGAACAGCAACACAAATTAAACGTGTCACCGTTGATGTGCAATTTAATTAACCTCGAGCTGTGTTATAGCTTGGTCGCTAATCCATTTGTAAGTAAGGACAACAGTAAACACACACACACACACACACAGGTACAAGCGGAGAACAAGAGACGATAGCAAGAGTCTCCTCACGACGATAGAGCTGTCAGGTTTGGTCAGGTTAATAAGCACAAGGAGGTGCGAGTGTATGTGCATATGAGTGTGTGTGCGTGCCCGTGTGCGTGTGTCCCTGTGAACATCTGATAACCTATAACCTGTAAACTCAATCCAGCTCTGCAGTGACAGCAGAACACAGGAACACATCAAAACTCACCTCACTGACAGCTATTGCAAACACACACACACACACACACACACGCACACGCACACGCACACACACACACACACACACACACACACACACACACACGCACACACACACACACAGGATTAGAGTGTGAATATCAATAACCTTAACCAGGGTCACTAGCTATAGAGGATGAAAGTTGATGGCTATATCTATGAGTTACACTGAACTACCTTGTTTATGTAAACTGTGATTCACCAAACCTGTAACAATCAATGTATCTAATGACTTTTTCTTTTGGCCTTGCAGGGGCTTTGAGGTACATGCTCACACACTCAGACCACATGTCCTCTGAGGTGAGCAGAGCACCATCTGTGAGTGGACAGCTTGTACTGTATCACATTTTACTGATCTATACAAAACACCCCCCTCTCTTTGCCACACACTGTGTGCCTGCAGTCATCACGGCGTATGAGGGATGTGACATTGTTTGATCAGCGACACAACAATTAATATTAATTCCATTCATTTGTAAATCAACAATGTTTAGGAATGTTTTTTTTTTTTAAAGTTGTATGAAAACTCTCTGAGAAACTAAGCAATAAGTTAGCTCGAGGAGAAAATCTTTTCATCTGTCAGGTTTGCTTTCGAGCGGAAATTTACATTAACAATTAATATTTTGGTTTTTATTTTATCATCCCTGTTGTTGCAATAAAAATGTGAAACACACGCTACACATTAGCGAGACCCAAAGCAAAATGAATGGCTAGTCTGACCAGAGGCGGAAAAAACAAACAAAAATAAAAACAGGAGAGCAAGCTAATATAAGCATTTATAAGACACATTATGAAGTGGTTTCCAATAAACAGTTGCTGTCATGAATGCGGAGGTTTCCACGGGTGAAAAATCTTGCCCACATGTGAAGTAAAGAACATTGTGTATGAATGTAAGAATGCTTCTTGTGTTTTATTATGTGTACATTTTTATTCATACGTGAAAAAAGCCAATCACTTGTGAAAATGTCCTATCCACATGTAACATTACTTTATTTTCACATGTTAAAAAATGGAGTTCAACATGTGAAAATAATCACAAATCACAAAATAATCTGCATTTTAGTTCAGATGAGAAAACAGGCAATAACAAGAACATACTACATTCAAATGAAACTGTAATTATCAGATGTGAAAGGGCAGATTTCACATATGACTCTATCGTAAGGGAATATGCATTTACCAATAACCAATAAACAATGGCTGACATGAATGCAGAAACAGAATGTGAAAATTCGAATCCACATGTGATAAACAAGCAAGTCGCATATAATCATATAATCATAAAATATTCGATTCACATGTTGGCATCTTGTTGGCATTCTTTAAAATCTATGTTCGATCTGTTTTTAAATTGTTGGTCTGTCAGTTGTTAGTTTGAGCAAATCTGTCCTCTTTAGGGTTTCCTCTTATCATGTATCCTCTGTTTACAATAAGTAAATGAAAGAACATAATGCATATATAAGTGCAGAGATTGAACAACAGCACATTCCTGCATTATTCACAAGTAACATCCCCTGGGTCCAGCTTATAGCCAACACACCACTGGGCTTTTTAAAAGACCCTCCCCATCTTTTCTCTTCCATACTCATCTTCCTCGCCTCCCATTCCTCCCTTCATATCTATTTCAAGTCGAATCTCCAACATCTCTTTCGTCCCTTTCTCTCGCTCTCTGTGTCTCTCTGTGTCTCTCTGCCTCCTTCGCTCGCTCTCTTGTCCACCCCTCCTCCTCCGGCTTCAGTTAATTCATGAACAGCATCATGATTGAATATTAATAATTCACATCAGCTCTCCCTGATGACTCATTACAACCCTTCAAATGGAGAAGGAGGGAGCGGGAGAGTCGGGCATTCACAGGTGAAAATACGCAAGCACACACACACACAGACAGAGAGAGAGAGAGAGAGAGAGAGAGAAAGTAGAGGTGTCAGGTATTTCTTTTTTTCCTTTTACTAACTTCCATTTAAAAGTCTGATATTGTGGCAAATATGAACACACACATGCATTCACACATAATAATTGCTTATTTGACTTATTTGAACCAGCTGAGGTGGAGGTGTTGGTGTGAGGGCCACGGCAAAAAAACTGACTGGAGCAGAATTATCAAAGGCCTTTAAAGGATTTTATTTTTTGATGGTTTAACAAAAAGCAGGAGAGGAGTAAACGTAACCTTACCCTTCAGAGTGAAAACAAACACAAAAAACAATTGACTTCTTCTTTAGCAGCGTTATCTGTGGGACTGTGTGCCAGCTCGCACAATGCATCAGGGTGACATCTTGAGAGTGTCAAGGTAAACTCGGTGAGTATTGGTCACTGAATGACAAGCTTGTTATTAAGCCAATTATTAAATATGCAGCCGGAATATGCACATTAAATCAAGCAACCTGCGAGACCTTGCAAAGTTGTCGTGGCGGTGACAGACTGAAGAGGACTCAAAAGAAAAATGTAGGTCTGGGTTGAGCGATGACTTTTTTTTCCCTCAGGATCTCCTTGAATGAAAATGAATGCTGGTGTGTGTGTTTGTGTCTCATTTTACAGGCTAAGAAAAGCTACGCAGGATACACTGAGTCTCACACACACACACACACACACACACTGTTGCACAACCATTTAGCCCCATTAGAGGAAAGCAGAGTTGAACACCTTGCGGACTGGGAGGTGTGTGTCGATCGATGGAGGTTAAACCCAGGGTTCAAATATAAACAGCTGGATAAGTCACAATCAATAGCTCCTATCCCCTGGCAACTGGTCAATACTTCCACACCCCGACCCAGTCAAAGGAGAGAGAAGAGAGGGACGCGCAGAGCGGGAAGAGTTTCTATGTGCCTGTTTTGCGATAAGGATGTTAATGAATATACACACAGTCACACACACACGTTGCCCTGAGTTGATAACCTGCTCGCAAAGCCGCAGTAACTCAATAGACAGCCGGTTCCTATTGATTTTCCTGCCGTGCCAGAATACCTTACGCTGCTAAGTCACTTTAACAAGTGTATATTCCCTACCACGCTGCAAACGGATGTATGGGCTTACATCTGGGGGTCACTTAATCAAGGCAATATCTGCTCATGATATGAATACCTTAAGGATTTCTTATTTGACACATACATTGCTTTCATTTCCTGCCTTTATGTTGCACTTCTTCTGCTCTGTGCCAAACCAGCGGCCACACTTCGACAGTAGCGGGCTTAAAGTGCTAGATTCCTTGTGTGAGCGTGCACGTGTTGATGCTGAGTATGTGGGCGTGAGTGTGTGTGTTCGTCTCCTTGCTAAGCCATAGAGGAGATGGACTCCATATGCAGTGTGTTTTCACAGCCCTGAAGGAAATCATGACCATAGCAGAAAACCCACCAGCTATTTCACTAAGGTCTCATTTGTCTGTGTCTTTGTGTGCGTGCATCTTGTGTGAGGGCATGATGTGTGTGTGTGTGTGTGTGTGTGTGTGTGTGTGTGTGTGTGTGTGTGTGTGTGTGTGTGTGTGTGTGTGTGTGAGTGTGTGTGGGCGTGTGTCCGTTATTTATGTAAGCCTGTGTGTGTTCCTGGTGTGATTTTTGTTTCTGCATTGGCACGCATAGTGTATCACACCCACGTCTCT
>OMLP01040389.1:0-19021 GCA_900302685.1 Spondyliosoma cantharus | reverse complement strand
TGGATGGATGGACTAAAGGATGGCGGGATGGATGGATGAGTGGATCGATGGACTGAAATGTGGATGGATGGATGGATGGATAGATGGATGTAAAGATGGATGGATGGATGGGAAGGATGTAAAGATGGATGTAAAGATGGATGGATGGATGGATGTAAAGATGGATGTAAAGATGGATGGATGGATGGATGTAAAGATGGATGTAAAGATGGATGGAAGGATGGAAAGATGGAGGGAAGGATGTAAAGATGGATGTAAAGATGGATGGATGGATGGATGTAAAGATGGATGTAAAGATGGATGGATGGATGGATGTAAAGATGGATGGAAAGATGGATGGAAGGATGGAAAGATGGAGGGATGGATGTAAAGATGGATGTAAAGATGGATGGATGTAAAGATGGAGGGATGGATGGCTGGATTAACAGACGAATGGATGAATTGAAGGATGGAAGGACGGGATGGATTTCCGAGTCAGAGATGGTGGTAAGATGGTCCGGTACACCTCATGTTAATCTGGGAACGATGACCCATCCAGTTGCTCCATGCATGTGGATGTGTTGTTGACGTCAGCATGTTACCGTCGTCATTCTGAGCACGTAAGCGTGCTGATGGCAGCGCTCACTGTCCGAGGACAACCTGGAGCTGGTTGCATGGTTTCAGATTCTTATCGTCTCTTTTACGTGATCAACACTTTGTTGTCATCCTGATGAAGCTCTTCTGGCCTTTGTTGTTCTGTTTTTTTAATCACTTGTCAACATTAAAGTAATTAGTGACCCACTCAAAATGTGATGATGCATCTCAAGGAGGTTTTATGGTAACATTCGTCAAATAGATTCGATCGAGTAGGTAGAGAAGATAGATAGATAGTAAGTGGCAATCGGAAGAAGAATCAATAAACAATTTGTTAGTCTGACTACTAACTAATTGACATATTTGTCATTGATTTGTGCAGATGAACATCTGATTGGAGTCGCAGGCAGATGGCGCTCAGCTCCTCCTCACCAGCTACGACTGAAGGGAGAAAGCAGGAGGAGGAGGAGAGACGGAGCCGAGCTACGTGTACAACACGGCAAAACATGGAGTCCTTAACAACCTCCCAGCTGGATCAGACAAATGCTGGGAATGATCGAAGTCGAGTCAACTTTATTTCTAAATCAATTTCAAGAAAAACATCTGTGACAGAGAGCTTCACGGACAATAAACACAGATGAAAACAAGGACACAGTGTCACAGAGGAGACGCAGGGAGTGAGTGATGCTGCTTCACTCTGCTGTCTGTAGATGTACCATATGCGCCCTAATGGGCACTAGGGGGCAAAGTGACTAATCATGTGCGCGTGTGTGTGTGTGTGTTTGTGTGAATGAGTGAATAAATGAATGATTATGTGAGCGAATTACTGCTTCGCATCAAATAGCGGCCGATAGTAAAAGAGGGACAAACAAGAACAAGAGCATCACTAAGTCCAACAGATGGGGCCAGAGCTTGTGTTCAGGGGTGGAGAAGCTTTGTGTAGCAACTTACGTGTGTGTGTGTGTGTGTGTGTGTGTGTGAAAGGGGATGAAATCATATTGGAGCTCACTGGAGAAATAAGTAAATGACAGACTGCAGGCGAGTAGATAAAGGGAAACGAAGGGCCAGCGGCTGATGTAGTTGAGGGAGGAGGCTTTGTTGAGGAGGGCAGTCAGACGCACTCCTGAAGTGCTTCTTGGCACGCCTCAGTGGAAAGAGCCGCCGACAGAAAGCGCTCCATCGCATTGACATTTTGTCATTGAGAGGGTGGTGGCCACTGTAGTTTTCTCCACCGCCACTCTCTGGCTTTTCTCAGAAAATGTGTGTCCCCCCCCCGAAATGACACGTGTGTCCCGCCGACAAACACCGCCAATCCTGTCAGAAAAGCTTAGGGACTCGAGACTGACAGGCACGGGATTAGTGCTGAACCAACTGGTCCACTAATTGATCAGAATAAAGTCGATTAACTTAAAAAAAGGAAAATAAATTGATTCTTCCTCTGAATAAATGATCTACACAAGACAAATTCTGGGAGTGGACGGCCACACAGCAGCTCTGTGAGGATGTAATTAGGCACAGTGGTGCTAAGAGTCATGACACCGTGTTCAACAGGTTTGTTTCAAAACTACTTATAAGCCCTTGACATCAAGAACAGCTTATAAACTATAAACCAAAGTGCTGGATAGTGCTCGATGCCAGCACGACCTTCGCGTCGTAAATTCAATAAATCTGGACTGTTTTTCAGACATAACAAGCAAGTTGCACATTTTTGATATTCTACTTGAGCCCTACAGAAGACACACGGCAATATTCAGGTATCATCCTTGGAGCTTTAGTTATTCAAACATTTCAGAGCTGCCCTTGAGTCGGAAATGATCTCAAAAGTTGATTAAAACCTCAGCGGGTGGAAGAGAAGAGTAGATCGAAGTCAGAGCCGCGTCGTCTCGTCAGTCAGCGCTCGGCAGCCCGATAGAGTCGCAGCAGAACAGACCGTTGGGACGCTCTTTTAAATAGCGCAAGCAGAAAAATAATCAAGGTACTCTGTCGTCACACTTATCCGCTACGATCTTCTGGGAATTTCCTCGTCGACTGAAGAGAAAATGCAACACACAGAAATAACCATTATTCAGTTATTCATCACAGTTCAATAATCTCACCAGTTCCTTATCTATTACCTCGTGTTTGTGCCGGAGTTTGAAAATAGAAATTAGGGGTGGACTGAATGCCAGCCTGGCAGATTATCTGATTTTCTTTTCAGCATTTTTTCTGAATATCAAAATCTGTAAGTCTGTGGGTTTATTCCAATTCTAACAAAAATAATTAATTATAATTGAGCTACTTTGGCTCCGATGTAGCCACCTCTGACTGTGGTCACCGCTCTGTGTTCTCACCCAGTTAGGGTTGTTTCAAAAAATGTGTCTGATGCTGTTGAAAATGCTGCAGGCAGCCTGAAAATACACACATCTGTGCACCAATTTGATACGAGATTTCATTCGAAATGGGACCCTTGCGAGTTCCCAGCAGCATCCTGTACGCCTGTTCACGACTTAACAGATTTGTTACTGCGCTGCGACCTGTGTAGCTTTGAGGACGTACCGACTGATACTGGCTGAAACACAGAGTTCAGGTATTGGAACCGGTAGTGGAGAGGAAAATATCAATACATCCAGACGCGCAACACGCGGCCAACAACAATGTGATAACCGAACCAACACCGTGTAATCTGAATCTGCAAAATAACTAGTCGCCAAAGGTATCAAATAAATATAACGGAGTGAAAGGTGCAATGTTTGTCTCCAAAATGCAGTGGAAATATAAAGCGGCAGAAAATGGAAATACTTGGTTGATTCCTAAATGAAATCCATCACAACTTGCTAAGTTTCTCATAGAAATAAGAAGTAATACATTCGACAGTATATTCATACAGAAGCTGCCATATTCTCTGGTCCTCGGTGTAACAAAATATACATGAGGAACTTGTGCATTGTGCTCTGCCCGCTGAGGTTTAACACGACCGAATTCAGTATTTCTGCCTGAATAAGAGCCCTGCCTCTGTGAAGCCTCTGTCACCTCATTTCATGCATTAAGTGCCAGTAATCTAGTTTTCTATCAAAGTGGCTCTCCAAGTGCTCAGAGGATTGGACTTCCTCCACACGGCGCCTGGAATAAGGGGCTCCTTGTCCCATCAGAAATCTACCACCAAAGGTGAAAATTACTGTGTTCCTGCCGCTTCAGGATTGCAAATGTATTCTCATGCCCCAGGACAGTTTTGTCTGCATTGGTAAGCAGCTTCATGTCTTCCTCGGTCAGAAGCAGGAGAAGTGCCCGAGTTCATCAGCGGCGATGCCACACTGACAAACAGCTCGCGGGAGATTTTGTCACAGGGATTATTTGAGACAAAGAAACTGAGGCAAATAACAACATCTTTTAAAATGACTTTTGTTGTATTTTTCTGTCACTGCTGGTTTGCAGAATGAACACTGAAGGAGCTGCAAGATGAGAGAACAGCGAGAACTGAGGGACAAAGTCGAACACTGGTGCTGTTTGAAGGGCGTGTTAGGGGTTAATTAGCTTAGTATCTCGGATTGGATGGTAAGAAATGTTGAGACTCATTCTGACATTGATTAATTGTCCTGATTGTGTATTTCTTGTGTTTTGTTTGTAATTTGTGAATAATTAAAGGGGAAGAAACTCATACAGAATACATGAAGAGAGATGTTTAAGTCTACAGTCATTAATTTTACATATTATAGTGTGTTTACAAGTCTTGGGGAGAAAAAAGAAAAAAAGAAAAGAAGCCTTTTGTGGCTCCAGAGGAAGCTGCATGTTGTCTGATAAATTACCTCCAATGATGTCACTCAGTGGCTGTGTTGCATTGTGGGTAATACAGGCAGCAGGTTTGAAAAGAAAGAAGAATGTGTGGTAAAAAAAAAAGGAGATATCTCCGTTTTGTTTATGATTATCTGAGTGTAACACTCGACCAATGAACTGCTTTTCAAAACCTAATGCCTACATTACCCAGAATAACCACCGAGTGACATCACTGGAGGCAGTTTATCAGCTAATGCTAACAATGCTTCATGCTAGTAGCACTCCCCAAGACCTGTAAACACATTTTAATGTGCAAAATTGGTGACACTTCTTCCTTAATATCTTAATGATTTAATACATAAAAGCAACAAAAGGAAGGAAAATAGTGAAAATTGACCCTTTCAAGTTCCCATAGCACAGTTAGATCTTATGTGGTTTATAGGAATAAAGCCAAAGACATTTAATTTGAGAAAAAGGCAGCAAATCATTGTGTCTGACAAGGCGGCACCGGTTGAAATGTAAAGTTCAGCTTCTGTTAAAGCTGACATTGTTTGTAGGCATATTAGTTTAAACCAGGCATCCAACACATATTTTACAAACACGGACACATAAATAAGCATAATAAGGCTCCATGAATAAATGATCTAAATGATCTAATAATCTCTTTAAACGTACATGTAAAAAATCATCCCATTTGCTGAACTTCCTCCTGAACTCACCACTGCTGCGTTCATGAGAAAAACGCCTGCAGCCATTTGTTCTGCCAGCGAGCGTCTTCGCCACCAAGTGTCACTGTTGCGACGCAACACAGCTCTGAGCTCTCACCCTGGGTTTGTCTGAAGAGAGGTGGGGGTGATGGAGGTGGAGGTGGAGGGAGATAGAGAGAGCGAGAGAGAGAGAGAGAGAGAGAGAGGCAGCTGCTGGGCAGATCATCAGTCTGTCTCTTACTGTAGTCGCCCTCTCTCTCCCTCACCCTCTCCCTCTCCCATGGCTCTGCATGCCCCAGAAACAAGGTAGTTCCATCTAATTGCTCTAATGGCGTCCCATCCTCATTAGACTCTTGACCTTGGCTGTGCGTGATAAGAGTAGGTCAGCGTGGATTAGAAGTGCTCCCCCTAGGTCTCCTCCACTCTCCCAGTCACCAGTCAATACCTCCTGACTTAATTCACTCCCCCTGAAAAAAAAAACACAAGTGTTTCCCCATTTGAAGCTGGGCAGCATCGAGAGAGAGGCAGTCGTGTTGTTTTCCTGTCTGTCCACACTGGATGTGTCGACGCTCGCCTCGCATGCGTTACCTCACTGGAGTGACAGCACACGTTCAATAATACATTTTTCAAGTTTTTTTTCTTCTGTTTGGGACAAAAACCAGACAGATAAAAACATACCTTCTTTTAAGAGCCTGCTCCACTGATAGACTGGCTGTATTATTAGAATTAAGTGAAGAACTATAATCTTTGTGTCACATGTGACTGTGCTGCTCTTGGTGGTGGTTTAAATCAGGAGGGAAACCAGATCATCAAGCGCTCTTTTATTCAGCTGCATCATTAAATCTGCCAAGACGATATTCTGCCAGAAATTAGCTTTTGTAGATACGTTAAAATAAAATGCAGCACAGACTTGATGAACACGGTTTGAGGTAATTTAGATAAAAGTGTCCCAAATATAAAATAAAATATTATAAATAAAGTTACAAATCTTTGGATCTTTGGGCGATAATGACGGGAACAAACGACAAACGCAGCCATGATCTTTTCCTACACCTAGCCAAGTGGTTTCCGTGCCTTTATTTTGAAAGTGCAACCGGTGTTCAAGGATGTTTGTTATTGATAACTTGACGGCGCCGGTCAAGCTGCGCCACAGCGGCACAGTGGACAGGCGGGTCGATTCATTAGCTAACGATAACCTTCATCTTCAATCTGCCAGTTGTCTTCTCGATGAATTGAACGATCGTTTTGTTTAGAAAATGTCTGAAAGAGGAAAAATGTGTTTCTGTGCAGTAAATTAACGAATGAGTCTAATGTTGTATACCGCAGCATTCACAGCCTGAGCTAATTTGCAATTCCCGTTCCCAGTACAATGTCAGCCGCCTTCAGTTTGTTGACACCTGAGAACATTTCCGGCCATTTTTTTTGTGGCCAAGTCGAACCATCTCGATCCGTGACTGGACGACCAAAACAGGCACTTTAAAACCAAACCACGATGTTTTCCCAGCCCCTAGCCGAGTGTTTTTTTTTGTGCGTAAACCTAACCCGAGCCTGTCACAGCCCTGTGACGAGAGAGAAATAGAAAACCGACCTAAAAAATCAAGAAACGTCGAGTTGTAAGTGAGCTGTGGGTTTGAGTCATGTTTGGCTATTTCGGCTGTTAGTTAATTGTATGTGGCCTCTTTTGTTTTTAGCCGTAATATATTAGATATAAACATAATCAACAGCTTTACTTTAATGGTACCTTAAACGTGCAGTTTGTGGAAATCCCGAGAAACTCTGAAACTACCTGGGAATCAGCTCTCTGGACAGGATATTTGATTGGAGGAGATAAGAAAACTTAAGCAGAGGCTTTGAAGAGACGGACCAGAAGAGGACCTCGACAGGGAGAGACAGAACAAAGGGTGGAACAATGGCCGCCTCTTAAATTTGGATTTGGACAAAGCCTAAACAACCAGGACACGATTTGTTCTGCCGTGCAAGAGGCAGCATGAATGCCAGATGATGGTTTTTTTTCCCTGTATTTTGCCGAGAAAATGCTGCAAAAAATAAAGACGTTTGGGTTTCTGCAATAGGACAGGTCATGTGATAAAAGGACAGAAGGAAACGGTGGCGCAGAACCTTGAAGTGCTCGCTGTAATGATCCCTCGCCGTGGGATATAATATTCACACCTTTTCCAATTCGTAGCTCATCTCGACTCTAACAGAGTCTGTGTTTGAGGGGGAGGAGGACGGCACAGCGAGAAGAAGAAAAAAAAAAAAAAAAAAGCTGGCAAACAGACAGAGATAGACAGAAAATGTTGAGATGTAGCCCCTCAAGACAAAATGTAACAAGTACATGAAAAAGACTGCGCCGGAGAATCTCTGCAGGCCAAAACAGCGATAATTTGGTTCCATAAGAACGTTATTAGACTCCGATCCACCTATGCAATTACACTTAGCCCCGGCTAAGCTCTCCTGGAGGAACCACTCCCTCGTTCTGCCTCGTCTTCAGTGTACCTAGAGGCTGTGTGTGTGTGTGTGCTCAGGTGCTTGTGTGTGTGTACTCTACAGTAGATGACTGTGTCTGCGGCTAAGTATATATGAGAGAGGAGCAGAGGCAGTGACGCAAAGACAAAGAGGGACTGTGAACTGCATCAAAAGACATCGGCGGCACTTTCATCCCTTCAGATTCAGTCCCTCAGACACGGGCGAGCCCAGAAAATCCTCCCAGCGCTTCCTGTTTGCAGAGGACCTCTGCTACTTTGAGTGCTTTGAGGCTCGCGGTAAACAAGCGTTAATACGCCACCTCTGCGAGAAAACTGCAGCTTAATGAAGGATTTGCTTCCTATAACCAGCGTTGATGGGGGACCTGATGATTAAGAATCCTCGTGGCCTTTGGCTATCATTATGTTATGGCTGACCCTTTTCTTCTCGCAGCAGCGTTTCCAAAAAAAAAAAAATCAGCATTAATTAATTAGCTGCGAGCCGCATCCATTCTGCGAAAGCCAAGACGTGATGGGGAAGGAAAAAAAAAAAAAAAAACTAGTCATAAAATAATGGGCTAAGCAATTTGAGAGACAATCAACTGCAAACTTGTCATCTGTGTGCTGAGGTTCCTGCTTCCTGCTGATCCCAGCGTGGGCACCAGACCCCAGAGAACAGAGAGGGGGCCGACGTGAGTCCGGAGCCGAACACAGCTTCATGAACAGCCACCTCATTAACGGCTTGGACTAAGAAGACTAAAGCACCGTGTTCTGGACAGACACATTACAAACACTGACATCAAAAGGCAACATTTGCATTTTGAAACATCGTAAAAGCGAGCGGCACGTTCTGCAAAGTGTAGATGAATGTATGTATTTTATCTGGACTGTGCGGTTTCCTGTTGAGGTTACGCCCATCAACCCCAGTCGCCAGAGTAAATGTTGCCGATGTAAGGATATATTGAAACTTTAAATTTCTTTGTAATAACTCGAGGTTAGGTTCAGGCACGTAAACCACCCTGTTAGGGTTAGGAAAATATTTTGTCACCGCTAACACGTTCAGAAAATGTCCTGACGTCTTTTCAAAAAAACATCTGGTTTTATTGGCACACACACGCCTTGATAAAAATATTCAGTTTCGTTCGCCACTAAAGCTTCGCCAGCGGCGGTTTCCGTCTTGGCAGCTTCTCACCGCGCCACTACGTCACCAGCATCCAGGCAGCTCACACTCATGCTGTCGGCTGTCTCGCTTCCGACGAGAGTGAATCTGTTGCGAAGACGTGCAGGAAAAAACTTGTCAGATATGCTCACTGCTTGCTGCGTGCTATGACTGTATGCTTTTTTTTTTTTTTTTTAAGCATGACTTTTGTTCCCCTTGGTTTGCAACACTGTGCAATACTACAATCTTATGTTCATTTATTCATCTCTCTGTCCTCCATTTTCATCCACTCGGCCCCGTTCTAGATGTTAAATTGGCGCTGACACTCTGTAGCAAAGAGATTCATGTGGAGATGTCAACAGCAGGAAGGGGAAGGTCTTCTGTCAGATGATAACACATTAATAACACTGCTCTAAACACTTAGCATCTAAAAGGCATTTTAAATAAGCTCAATGATGTGCCAGTCTTTAAATTGTGTTGTTTCACAAACTCCATATTAGATTTAATTTGCATCAGTGCTCTTATTGCTTATCTCTCTTTGTTTGTTTGTGTTTTGTTTTTTTTTGTTTTTTTTTTTTGGTGGGGGAGAGACATCTGGAATAAAAAGCAAAATGCTTCAACAAACAAGAGACAACGCCGCCTGGACTCATTATATGAAATCAACGGGGAACAAAAAAACTGTCTGACTAAATTACATCTCAGCAGAAATGACAATGAAAGTCTCAAAACAAATACCAGAAAAAAAAAAAAAGAAGAGAATTATCGCCGCCATCACGCCGCATCAGAGGAGAAGTGAATCCGCTCGTTCGACGCTTTACGGCAACAAACCGTGAAGCAAGATGATGTCCTCGTTCAAAGAAAATCAATTTCAGCTGAAAATGATGGAACTGAAGGATACCTTCGGTTGGGAGGATTCTCCATCCTTCATGCTTTCTGTTTCAATCTCTCTCTCTCTCCGCCGGCGTCAGACTCAGTTTCCATCAGATTTTTCTTTTCTCTCCCTGGATCTCTCCTCAAATTGCAATGAAGACACTTCCGACCAGCGAGAACTGAAGACAACAATGAGGGTTATTAATTAAGTCCGCTGTCTTTCACGCTTTTCGCACATTTTTAGAGGTTGGCTGTACAAACATTGAAGGCTCTCACATCACCGGCAAGGCATAAATAAATAAAACTCCATCTTCATCTGCTGCAGGGAGGCGAAAACCTTTTGATACCTTCGCAGTTAGGAGGAACATTAATAGCGTGGGAAACAAACAAGCCTCTATATTCTAAACTAAACCCTAACTGGTTGTTTACGCTGTAATACATGTGTGTGTGTGTGTGTGTGTGTGTGTGTGTGTGTGTGCAGCGGGGAGATGGACAAACCCAGGGGTCCGTTTATCTAAGCTGACAGAAACAATTTACAGCACTGCCAAATGGGGAGTAAGAGCCCCTCACACACACAGAGTGAAGTGGAGGGGAACCAGACACAGAAAGCACAAACTGTGTGGCATTAAGAAAAGACCCGGTAACACTCGGCCGATACTAATAACACCAGAGTGGGGATGAGATTTTGGCCCTGATATTCTCCGGCCATGACTGACCCATCCATCTATAGCTCCATCGTCTCAGCTGACGGCTCAGCTCCTGTTTGTTCGTCTGTTAGGGTGTCTGACAGAAATGTTTGTGGATTTCATCACATTCTGGTGCAAAGTAGGCGATTAGCTTTTTGTTGCATCCCTGGATCCAGAGCTACTGACGTTAAACGGGCTCTTCAAGGGCTGAAAGCAGAATCCGGTTAGCATGTTAGCATTTTAAGCCCAGAGGTAGACTCGGCGCCGAAATGATGTGAACACAAAGATCAACCCAAAGGCGTTTAATGAGCTTTCAAAACAAACCGTTTTGACTCGGTGTGATGTCACAAAGTCACGGAATCAAAGGCGAGGGTGTCGACGAGGCGTTTCAGGAGCGGTGTTTTCTGCGGGAGACAGGAGCTTCTTTGACCTTTAAAACGCTAAAAGAAAAGGAGAAAAATGGAAATGGACTTCTGTGGAAGTGAGCGGAACACAAGTCACGGCATTACATTAATTTACATGTGATTATCATATGTTTTAGAAACTGATATACACTGATTGCCATACGTTGAATTGTAAATGTAGGTTTTAATATCGTTGATGTTGGCCCGTGTTCAAATTATGAGGATTTTCAGACTTCGTGGCGATTTGGATAAAGGTTTGGCATCCAAACACTGAACCTTCAGTGTGAATATCTGAAGCAAAGATATTGACGCCTTGGGCCAGAAAACTGTTTGTTTTTATTGGATGATTTCGCGAGGTTGGACAGTGCTTATAGGCTACGGATCTGGCAAACGAACTGGATTCAGTGCGGAGTGAGGATGTATAAATAAAACGCCGTGATTGCTTTGAGTGGCTCCCAAGAGATCGAGAGTTCACCCCCGACATGCGCACCAAAATAAGGTCTCCGTTAAAAGTTGAATAAAACAGGAACACGTTTAAAAAAAAAAAAAAAAAAGGACGAGCTGTTGTCCTTCCAAACAGGCTTTTGATGAAAGCACATGCTATGATCTGCAAATAAACGAGCTGTACAGGACTCGGCTTCCAAGAGACGGGTGCACTTACAGTAAAGGCCAGGACCAGCTTCACAGTATAATGAGGGGAAAGAAAAAAAAAATACACACAACGCTTCGCAGCAGATGCTGGCAAAATATGCATGATTAACACCGCGTCTGGTGGAGACAACAGCCAAGAGTACAATGTCAACTTCCCTCATATCTCTCACGGTGTCACTGACAAACACCCCCACACACACACACACACACACACAGACGCTCTCTCTTTCTCCGATATGCTGTGATCAAAATTTCCGACCACCAGCTAATTGGGAATGTTATTATGGAGAGCATTGCTGTTGGTGCTGACGGGAAAAGTAACATGTTTTTCGTTGGCAGTGAGGATAAAGAGAGACTTTGTTCAAGGCTGATGAGAAAAGAGGGACAGAGACATAGAGAAGAAAAGAAGAGTGGAAAGAGAGTGATGGGAGTGGAAGAGAAGACACTGAGAGGGGAGTAAGAACCTCATGCAGAGAATTAGCGGTTCCTGACTATAAACAACAGCAGGACAGTGTGTACAGTATGTGTGTGTATGACAAGCCAAAGAGGACAGTTGGTGGGTGTTAGTGTGTCTTTTAAAGCTGTCTACAATTCCCATAACATCCTGTAAGTTGAAAGGCTTTTCATGTGGAATTGACTTTCCACACAATTGTCATTCACAAGTTCTGCTTGTAAATAAACGTTTGATCCTGCAACTCAAAGTCAGAAGCCACCCTAACCCATCACAGAAAAAAAAATAAAAAAAATATTCCAATCCACTGAACCCAGAACACTGTATGATCACTTTTATGTATTTTGGAACAGTTGAGAACAGTTTAAATCAATCAACAGAATATATATCAAAGTAAAATCAAGTCAAGCAGCAGGTAATTACAATCAAAACACTTTTATTTCATTTCATTTTTAATTTAAGTTTTAAAACTGCCTACTCATCCTAGTCTCTCCGAAATGTCTATTGCACATTTTTGATTACTCTGGTTTTACAAACTTTGACACTATTTTTAAACAGTTTGAAGATCTAAGATTTCTGCATTAAAAAAGTCTAAAAACGACTCGACTTGTATGTTGTTGAGTTGTGTTCTTACATCATCCCGAATGTTTCCAACAATGTTCAAACCGGAGAAATCCATAAATCTACTGAAGGTCAAAGTGCTTTTCATTTGGTCACCAGTTCTGGAAGAGTGAGAGAGTGAGGAAGGAAGTTGGCAAATGTGACTAAACGGTACGTGAATCAAATTTTCACAGCCTGAGTCACACAAGGTGACTTTCAGCCTCAATGGTGGCTGTTAAACAATGAAGAAAACAACTCCCATGATTCCAGCCTACTTTTTGTTTGGATTAAGAAACTCCCAGCTCCAGAAATGACATGTTGTGCAAAATATCTCTTAATTTCAGCCCTAAATATATTCAAATAAAACTCAGCAATGTAACCATCAGTTATTCCTCAGTTATTTTGATTAATCCTTCTATGCGATGAAAAAACATTTATAAAATACAGCTTACGGTTACACTGGATCATTTCATTTGAGATTTAACAACGTGTTGCTTCACTTGGATGTTTGACCCTCTCTGTGCAAAATGAATATACAATATGTACAGAGTTTGTTTGCATATTCATCTGCTGAAGGGGATAAAGTTTCTCTGAGCTCAACTTAAATCTCAGTTTAACATGTGGACCACCGACGTTTGTTACATCACAACTAGTTTGGAAGCCACTCAGGGAACAGAATAAAACTTATTCAAGTGTAATGTGGAAACTTGAAGCCTCCTGCGCACACACACTGAGCATAGATTTTACACTAAAGTAGTAGACATCTTGAATCCAGGTTGGAAAGAACAATATTTGTTCATAAATTCTGAATTTTGTTGTATACATTTATATATTATAAGTCTTAAAGTCTGGAAGCAATTTCCATCTCAGCAAAAGATGTTATGTTTTTGCCAGTGTCAGTCTGTTGGCTGGTTTGTAAGCAGGATTGCTACTGCACAGATTTTCACAACATTTAGCTGGAGGATGGGTCTCGACCCAAAACAGACCCCATTAACTTTTGGTGCAGATCCGGATAAAGGGACGGCTCCATTCATTTTCTCTCTTCATTGCGAGATGGTTTTTCAACATTTTCATTAATTTCTCAGGGATTAATGATCAGATATTGATGAATAAAATCAGGTGTATTTAGGTGGCTGGTTCCTATGAGTAAGAACAGTTTGATGTTGATCGAAATAAAAGTCGGGATCCAGTGGATTTAAGTGTGTTTTATTCAATTTTAGATTAGGTGTGATTGAATTAAAGGGGACTGTTGGCCTGGGTGGAACTATGCATTCTAAATGCCATTCTTGTTAAGTCATTTATTCATTAAAAATAACAATACAAGCTGGTTGCATTTTCCATTTCAAATCATAACAAATTAAATAATGATGGGGTTTTGGAGTAAGTAAGTAATCATAAGTAGCATAAGTAAGTGAGTGAGTGAATGGCAGGTTGGCCTAATATAGGCCATTAAACATTTGAGTGTTATTTTGGATATTTTGTATATCTACCGGGGCTCTTTTATGTCTATTTATGTATTTATGTCCTTCGCCAGCTTCAACCTTTCCAAACTGTTTCAATGGTCAGGCAACTTCTAAAACTACACTTGTTTTTATTTATCAAATTAGGAAATGCATTATTTCCCCTGGCCTCAAGGTACCATCATATTCTTCCTGCTCTGCTCATCCACTGTTCCACTGAATCACCCAAGTACCCAGAAAAATAAAACCCTCCTCTGAGTGTGTGAAGGCCAGGACATCCCGGCTCTTGAGGGAGAGACGGAGCGGACGACGATGTTTGGAAGCTTCTGGAGTGTTTTTCTGGCTGAAGCCCCAGCCAGACTCCTCTGTGTCCTTCAGAGTAAAAACAAAAACATTTGGAGTGTACGGCTCACAGCTAGAGCACATCTCTTATTTGTTATCACTTATGCTCCAGGCCCGGTTTACATTCTCCTGAGTGTGTCCACTGGCGTGTTCATCCGGAAATTTGTCCCCTACGCCCCCTCCTGATTTAGATTTGGAGAGCAATAAAGCTTGCTGAGTTGTTGCCTTGGACAAATAAACTGAGCAAAGTGTTGATGTAGAGATGTCCGAAAGAAACAAAAAAAAAGTTTGGAAGAGACAGGAGAGAGAGGAGGGGAATGATAGGCGCTGGTCTCTCGCTCCTTCCTGTGAAAGTTTCCGGCGAGGCAGTAAACATGGCAGTGTCTGTCTCCTGTGGGAGCTCAGGGAAATGTGTTTGTGTGAGAGTGCGTTGTCGAGTGGATCTGTGTGTTTATGGATGTTTGTGTGTCTGTGTTTGGTGATGTACCGCTTGTTGGTGCATGAATACATGGTCTGTGTGTGTGTGTGTGTGTGTGTGTGGAGGTCAACAGTTCCTCTCCTCTCTGTGAGGGAGTTGTGCTGGAGCCAAGTGCCCAGCTGCTCATAGG
This sequence comes from Spondyliosoma cantharus, assembly GCA_900302685.1. Classification (NCBI taxonomy): domain Eukaryota; kingdom Metazoa; phylum Chordata; class Actinopteri; order Spariformes; family Sparidae; genus Spondyliosoma; species Spondyliosoma cantharus. The sequence goes on along the minus strand of OMLP01040389.1, from coordinate 4,298 downwards.
TGTCTGTTTACAAGCTGATTCACAGAGCTAACAGGGAAGGCAGACACAAACACACACAGGCATACATACACACACGCATGCCTTGCATCACTCTACAAGAATTCTCACAAAAAACGCAACATATAAGGTTCCCCATAGCAGCTTGTGTAGTAATTTGATTTGCTCCGTTTGTTAGCGCCCGTACTCGGAACATTAGGTATTTAAGTGCATTACTGCATAATTATATCACCTGAAACAATTACCAGCATGGGCTGACTTGATTATAGTGATTTCAGGATTTACCTGCTTGACCACTGAGCAAATGTTTGGTTGTCATACGTTTTTTTTTTAACAATTAGTCAGAAAAACCCTGACCCATCATTTTTGGGGACCGAAGAAGTTCACAAAACACACACCAAAAATCAAATATGTCACAGAATGACATTATCAAATTGTTAATACTAATACTGATGCTTCGGTGTGGAGGAAGAATTTTATCGTTGTAGCTGGTTCAGGTGTAGATTAACTCGGATAGAAACTTTTATGAAAATGTATAACACAAAACTCAGGAACCCTGTAAACTGAGTCAGATGCGGTAATCTTTTTATTCATGGTGGATATTCATCATACGAGATAGATAGATACACCATCTGTCCCTACCTTATAAATATATATGTATATAAATATATAAAACTAGTGTATATATTAAACACAAATAGTATAAAGTAGTTCAGATAAACCAGTTACAACAGTAAAATGCTGGTTTTGGTAATGTAGATCCAATAGAAGGTTACTCAGATTTTTTTTTTTTCTTGTGCAGCATATAGACACACTTTGCTGTACAATCCTGTGTTGTAGAATGACAAGTGAACTAACCTTGAAGCATGATATAAAAAAATATAACACTTTGAAAGATGTCTTTGAGCATGATGGGTATTTTCAATACTTTATTAGGGTACATGTTGTTGCTAATACTACTGTTTTCATTAAAATAAAAGTTTACTAACTTAGCAACTTATTAACTTAAACTTACCTAAGGTTGCAATTTGTTGCAGGACAATTTTTTTATGGAGTTTAGCTTGATGTGAGTATAATTTTACTATAAGTATTCAGAGTAATATTTCCTGAATACTTCAACCACTGCATACCGACTGCACATTGAGCTTGGAAAGAACAGCATCTTAATTGTTACATGCCAGTTGTTATCATAGTCACCGGTGAGACTCTGCTGGTTGGTGCAGCAGTGAGAATATGTGAGGTTTAAAACAGCCAGTGATGTGCTGACTACCTTTCAACTCAAACATTATGTTTATGATCAACATTGTAACATTATATCTTTCCCATGGTTGTGTGGCTGCTTAAAATAAAATAAAAAAGTATGAAATGAAGCAGAAATACAACAAGCTGCTCAACATGCTTACATTTCCAGTCAAATGCAGGTAAAATATGTAGTATATGACACAAAAAATGCTCTTTAACAAAGTTGGGGCAAAAAAAAATATTGTTTCTTCTTTTTTGTTTGTTTTAGTTGGATGTGATCCCAAGTGATAATGAGCATTAATTAGAATCTTGTCCTGTTTACTAGGCTCTGTATGCCAACACCGGACCTCATGATTCCTGTCGGGATATTCAATTATACGTTTCGGTCTACATGATGAGCTGCGCTCTGTGAAACAGTAGCCTAAATCAGAACCAGCCTCAGACTGAAAAAGTATGTCAGCAATAGACAGCCTGGACACCCACACTTGTACTATTAGCACAATTCAATTTTGCAGTGCCATGAAATTGTTTGATGATACTTGTGACTTCTAAAAGTTTAATGTGGCTCAGGAGGTAGATGGGTCGTCTGCTAATCGGGGGTTTGTGGTTCAATATCCGCATCCCCGGCTGCGCGTTGAATTATCCTTGGACAGGACACTGACCGAGATTGCTCCTGATAAGAATATTGGCCACTTGCAGGGCAGCCTCTGCCATCAGTGTATGAGTGTGTGTATGTGAATGAGTGAATGTGACAAATGTTGTAAAGCACTTTGAGTGGTTAGCAGACTGGAACAGTGCTACAGCTATCCAAGTCCATTTAAGATGTATTGTTTAAATAAAAACTGAATTGGTAGCACAATATTTGTCAACACCATAATGTAGAGTAGAGGCTGTCACATTATGTTAAATTTAGTATAGAGAGCTGCCGGAATGAGTCCTAAAACCTGGAAATAAGTTTGCATTTTTGGACTTTTGGTTCCTTTGTCTTGAAGTCAATGTTTTTTGTTTTTTTGAATGGGTCTTTGGTGAAATGCCTGGAAATAAGGTGATTTCTGTGATTAATTCAAGAGATTTTCAGCTTTTGTTCTGCAACATAAAATATGTTAAGTTAAATTTGAAATATAAAGCATTAACATGTCTTAAAGCTGGTTGTTAACAAGTAAGACGACAGATTTCAGGGACATCAAATGTCCTCAGCCAAAAAAGAAGACTCATCTACTCATTAGTCCATTTTTACCGGTGGACTCTAGTTGCAAACTCTTCTAATTCAAACTTGAAAACTCATAGTTCTATCAATTTATAGTATAGTGTGTGTCAAGATGCTTCGAGTTGGTGAGATTGAGATGTAACTACCATGCACACCATCCCTGCAGCACTCTATCATCTCCATTACTGCATTGCTGTACAGTGCTGCTTTAGAACAACTTGCTTTGGAATGGAACTACAAAGATACTGTACTGTTAGGAACATCCCTGCTAGATACTGTTAAACATGTGAAATGGGTCTCACAAGAAATAATAACCATATGAAATTGACTAACCAATTGTTCAATACAAGACCAATTCATACTTTGAAAAAAAAAGAAAAATGTCTGTAGTACTAATAAACAGAAATGAGCTCAGCAATCTGACAAAAAAATGGTGAGTCTACTTCATTTTTGGTAATTTGATCCACTAAGATTGAAATATTAGGTTATTGGGTTGCTGTGTTATCTGTTGAGACAGCAGCAGCCATCTTCTGAGCGTAAGTGAGCAGCGTAATGAGTGTTGGGTGGCGGTGTGAGAAAGCGCAGATCTGCACTGCGTCTAATTCAACGCGGCTGACAGCTAATGAACTTGCAGGGCGGCCTGGCTTTTCTCATTAAAGGTGAGACCTTGTCACTCTTACATATGCTAATATGTTAAGGGATTGTAGCAGCGCTGGCTTAGAGGGAGACCTGGAGGGCTAGAATTACACCCCTGTATGTGTGTGTGTGTGTGTGTGTGTGTTGCAAAGTGTCACACAGCTGGCATTTAGCCGACGCTAGTTCGAAGTAATATGAAGTGATGTCTAAATTGCAAAACTGACTCTTTTTTCAGACTTTGTAGAAACTGGGAGGTGTGGGTGTGTTCAGGGGTGTGTTCTGGAAATGTCTTGATATAAACCGTGAAGAACAGTGAATGTTGAGTTAAAAACACAACGTTCACTGTTCTTCACGGTCTAAATGGTTTCAGTATTCTTATTTTAGACACACGCTGGCACATACACACACATGTGACATGACCCTGCTTGATGGCTGGTTGAGGCCTCTCGAACAACACAATCCTGACCTTTCACCTCTCACCCCTCTCACACCAAACTCCATTACCTCACAATTACATCCTACAAATGGTTTTCTGTACGACATGTGTGTGTGTGTGTGTGTGTGTGTGTGTGTGTGTGTGTGTGTGTGTGTGTGTGTTTTAGAGTTGGACTTGGCCTAAAGTGTTTTAGGCCTCTGAAACGTTAATTTTCAGAAGAATTGGGGTTATATTAGGTCGCATTATTTGTCAAGTCAACAATAAATGTCAATTCAACTTCACAGCATATCCATCACATCACCTGTAGATCAGTCATTGCACCACATGCCCTTCTAAATGAAGTGAAGTTTGTGAATCAAGTTGTGTGAGCATTTGTCTGACTCTCTCTCACCACCTCATCTCAGATTGTCATTCTACACGTCAAACTGTACAACTCCAATGAATCAAAATGTGTGTTATTCCATATACACGGATCAAACTCCTTGAGTGTGTATCTATATTTAGGATTTACTTATACAAAGTTTCTTTGCATAATGGTGGGTCTAGGTAAAGTTGTCTGGTGTGTATGTTGAGATGCTTACAAGAGAGAGAGAGACAACAGCACCCCAGGACACTGATCTGCCCCGGACCCCAGAGGTCAGGAGTTCTGACCTTTAGGAAGCAGTCAGCAGTGAGCCCACAGGGCTGCAGGTAGGCTTGGATTACTGCACTCTGTCTACAAACATACACACGCACGCACACACACACACACACACACACACACACACACACACACACACA
>OMLP01040386.1:0-16736 GCA_900302685.1 Spondyliosoma cantharus | reverse complement strand
CTGAACTGATTTATTTTTTAGAAATTAAAATATATATTGAAAATATATACACAAAAAAAATAATAATAATAATAAATAATAATAAGCAATCTCAATCTCTTAATCCTGCAATATAGTCTCTGCAGATAAGTAGTATTTGCAGTAGGGATGCATAATATATGATGGAAACAATAATAACAATAATAATGGAAAATGTACATTATTGGTTATCAGTAGATCAGTATTTTTATCCTGGGGAAATGTTTTAAAGAGAGGTTAATTAGCTTTATTTAAATTAAACAAGGTATGCACTCATCTGAATGAAACAAAAACAAACATTAAGTATAGCATCATAAGGGGTTTGGTATAGACAACTTAAAAAAAAGGCTCTAAAAAGGGGAAAGTCTGAAAACCGTGAGTCTCGATTAAAACAATGTATAAATCACATCCCTGACTATGTTAGTTATATCTATACCAGCTTCTATTGCTCAAACTACACTAGAAGCTCAGCTATACAAAAAGTACGGTCTCTCAAACACAGTATGGAACCAGGGTTAAGCCTAATTAACGCAGAAAATTGATAGGGCCACTGCACTATGAGCAGGGTCCGCCAAATGTATGTTCATACCTGATGTTCAGATCAAGCTGATGAAGCAGGGAAAGATCTGTCCTTTCACCAAGCTCAAGGCGGATGGCTTGCTATGCGCTTACCTGCTCTATGAGATGCTCCTCAATGACCTCAGAAATATCCAGCATCTCATCAATAATGCGATGAGAGCACTAGTTGTTCCTGCGATCAACCTTGAAATCAGAAAATTAAAAAAAATTGGCTGTATTTTTTTTCACTTTTTCACTGAGTTTGTAATGTTTGTGCAAGTATTTATTTTATGCTTGAGGTCACAGCCCAGAGGCTGAGCCAAGCTTAGTAGCTCGCTGTAGTTGGTGTGGTGAGCTATCTCATTTTCAACCAACCTATGTAGGCACTGAACCCCCCCAATTACAGCTGAATGCTCCCTGGTGATGGCAGGCTCAAAGGCACTTATGACCGAGTTTCCTGCATTAAAAAAAGGATTCAGTGACAAGTATTTCTGTATTGTGATTTTAAAAAAGTGAGGGTAGCGTGACTGGAGTTAGGCTAAGAAAACACCTGATTGAACTGATTGATTGCTGGTTGTGCTCAGTTCCGATATGGTGTTCCAGATAATCCTTTCTGTAATGGACAGCTCCAACCTCCCCAAAGCGTCTCATTTTAAAGCCATTACTACTTCCACAATATTTGATAATTAATAAAAGATTAGCGGTATCATTGTCACAGTTTATCGTCGTAAGGGTTTCCTTATATACATGCACACAACCTAAACCAGAATCCTTTTTTATTCCTACCCTGGTTTTACCCCAGAATCAATCACCTATTAACCTATATATAACCTATATAACAACCTATTAAGTTATTATTCTGAGAATCACAGTGGAATTTTCTTACTGGAAAGTCACACAAGGAGAACACATACATCAACTCTCATTCTTACAAAATGTTAAACATGATGGATGCAAATAAAGCCCGTCACTCGCTTGGAGACTACTTGCACTTCCAGCTCTTCTCCTAAACTGCTTACCATGCAAGTTCCACACAGGAACTAAAGTAGAACTTGACCTTACTGAGATGAGGAGCAGTTCCTGTGAAGGTAATCAAGGTTCTTCTCTCAACTTCTTCCCTGTAGAGGTCGGCCATTACTGGGGACACCGTGCTTCTTTCTGTAGAAACCTTCACTGTACTGGAAGTAGGTGGTTGGTGGAGTTTGCATGGTAAGCAGTTTAGGAGAAGTGGTTGACTGGAATTTGAGTTCACAGCTCAGTTGACAGCTTTACTTGTGTCCATCATGTTTAACGTTTGTAAGAATGAGAGTTGATGTATGTGTTCAGGTGCTCATACCATCCCCCCCTTCTTCTGTTCAGCTTTATCTGGGAATCTCCAAAGCAGTCTTTTCAAAACTGATGGCAGGGATCAGGCAGTGGCATTACGTGAGAGGCGGCCCTCATGGTGGTTAGAGATATGCCTGACGCCACACTGATGAGTTGGAATGTAAGTGGACTAAATCATCCGGTCAAGCGAGGCAAGGTATTCTCCCATCTTTGCAGACTAAGAACCGATATAGCATCTTTGCATGAAACTAATTTATTGAACAGAGACCACACCAAACTCAGTAGAGGAGGATTTTTGCAGATCTTCCACTCTGACTTCAATAGCAAAAGCAGAGGAGTGGCCATTCTTCTCCACCAAGACATAGAGTTTGAAGAGTCCAAAACCATAAGGGACAAAAACGGTCACTATGTAATCATTCAAGGGAAACTGTTTGATTGTGCCAGTAGTGCTTGCGAATGTGTATGCCCCTAATTGGGACAGCGTCAATTTCTTCAGTAATCTCTTTTCACTCAGACCTGATTTGGACTCATATGTTTTAATGTTAGGGGGAGATCTAAACTGTGTCTTGCATTCAGCTTTAGATCGTTAGAACTCAAAGATGCTAGATGCCACGCTTAGCAAAGCCGCACGTCGCATAAATACATTTGTCCAAGTCTATGGTGTGAGTGACCCCTAAATGTAAACAGTCTTTATAGAAAGTCAGCTGCAGACAGAGCTCAAAAAAGTTAACGTACCGCTCTGAAGCGTCCTGCTCCGGTCTTAGCCGTAAAGGTGCTTCGGTTTGTTCTGCCTGTGTTTCGGTATCAGAATTGGGCTCGATCATGTACAGCTGTACCACAGCCGTGGTTATCTGTAGCAGTTTCATTTTGGATCACACTACCTTGCTTGGCATTTCCCCGCCTTGAAAAAGGCAAAGAAATCTGAGGTAAACTACATGGCATATACCAGGCTGACTAGTGAACCTGGTATATGTCCAAACTAATAAAGCTAATAAAAACTGACTGAATGACCTGTGAAACATATGAGCAGAATCCCCATCCTATGACGCTGTGAGATACAGTAAAACTATACTCAACTGATTACCTGTGGGGGGAAATTAGCTGTGTTCTTACCTGATAGAGGAAAAAAAAGCAATGCCTATCTGATTATCTGTATCTGTTCTATCTCTTAATGTGCCTAACTAAACTCACCACAAATCATGTGCTTGACTGAACTGATACATCTGGTGCAGAATTCCTTATGAAATGTGGGCCACTGAAACAACACTTTCAGTGTAGTTTTGGGGGTCAATTTTTCTCTTGCCTCTTGTTTGTCTCTCTCTCAGATCGAGGAGGATCACACTGAAGCCACTACAGTCCCCGTTCCTGGGGAAGTTGGACCAATATGCTCCCAAGCTGTTGAGACCGTACAGGAGGAAGGTAGGAGCTGTTGGCACGAAACTCGACGAAACCCTTTACATGTTAAATGAGGCAAGTACTTGTAGCACTTTATCAGTTAGTTTTGTGTAGTAGCATTCTGATGTCTATGCTTGGCATAATCTCATATTCAATGTTTTTGTAGGACAATAGCATTGAGTCCCGAAGAACTGTGATCAGAGGCCTCATTCTCTACTTTGGTTAAAAGCCGGAGGAGTTCATCAAGGTCTACCAGGTAAAGAAATTACACCTCTGACACTTGAATTCAAACCCTGCCTGTAGGAGACACCTTCCTCCTGCTCAAGCAGCAGGATCAGCCTGTTGGAGAACACAGCATGATCCTGACAATTGTGCTGCTATAATGCATGAAGTTGGTGATTTATTTTTATTTATGGTATGAAGTAGTGATTCCTCATTGTTGAATAGCAGCAAAACAGTGAATTTTAACAGAATAGTAGCCCACATGTGGAGGTTTACACCGCTTTCATAGCTTGGTGTTTGGCTGCACTGAGTAGAAAAAGAATGATGTTCACCATTTCAGGATTTACCTGTTTTGCTGTGCTCTGAGCATGGACCAGCTGAGCAGACGGTGAACTGGATGAACCGCCGTGCGCACTGCCAACAGCTGCATGTATGTGTGTGCTTGAGAGACAGGGAGACAGATATAGAATTGTCCAATTTGATAAGGGCAAGGAACTGATTTAAGAGCTTTGAATGAAGTAGGATAGGCTCTTACTGCATCTCATCTTTTGGTGGTAAGCCAAGAAACAAGGCAAACAAATTTGCAAATCTAGTGTTCCCTTCTCATCATGAGCGTAGTGTTCATTCATGACCAAAAACGTCGGCTTTATGCAAAAAGTTTCGTGAAATGTATTAACCTGATTGCATGATATTTTACTGAAAAATATTGTGCTTGATCTAGTCATTAAAGCAAATTAAGGCAACTTTTTGAATCAGATTAAAATGTAGATCAAGCAAGAATTATAAGTTGACCTTACTTGCAACATTTAGTTGACTTTACTTGACAATGCTGACTTTACTTGGAAAAAGTATATCTATATCACAAAAAAATAGTTCTCACGAAGACCAGTCTGGCTTGATCTACGCTGATGCAAAAAGTTGCCTCAATCTTTTTAAGCAAAATCATTAGACTATAACAGAGAGGCGGGTGACAATGTTTGAACCTGGAAGAACTCTGAAAGCACAAGCAGACACTGACTGTGCTAATCCATCTGTCCATACATCCATCTTTCAGTGTAGGCTAACCACTGTAGGGTACCTCTAACAAACCAAGACTGTCACTCTGTCATTTGACCTGCCAACCTGTGACCAACCTGCTGAGATATTGGACTGGGTTTGTGAGAGAGAATGTGTTTTACAGTGTTGGAACCTGCAAATTTCAGATTAGGAATCTGTAGTGCTCAGACTACATCTAGTGGCTGAAGTGTGAACTGCACATAACGTAAACTGTTGCTTGTGCTTTGCATCACTCTCAAAAGAGCCTCAGCTGAGAAGTAGAATGTAAAGAACTTTGCCTCAACAGTGCTGAAGAATACAAGATATCTTGATTTTGTAGAAATGTTTGTATGTTTTAGTAAGTAATACATGTATTAATATAGCCGGGGTTGGTGCAGTAGGAAGTTCACTATGTTTTAAGATGTCAACTACAAACAGTAAGGCTGCAATGATTGTTTTCATAATCAATTTATCTGACAGTTATTTTCACAATTGGTATTATCACAGTATGGTATTATCTTACTTCAGGAAAGGAACTGAATACTTCTTCCACAAAGCTATCTGAAGAACTGGCACAACCTGCTGGTGTTATCGTCCTGATGTCAGACGATAACACCAGCAGGTTGTGCCAGTTCTTCAGATAGCTTCAGGCTCTCTCAGGTTGGACTCACAAAGAAAAGAAGAAGGGGAGCTAATTTTCTTTCTGCTAGTGACCTGTTTGGGATACTCACATTTCCACATTGTTTGTGGATTCAATCTGACTGGTAACCCGAGGGGGACATCAGCTTAGATCTGAGTCTTGCAGGAGAGCAAAAGTGTAACTCTTGAGTTGGTTTCTATGAGACTGAGCCTCCATCATCCGTTCTCTCAGCTGAACTTAACCATGCACTCTTACACTCATAACACATGTGCGAAGGATGAAGGTTCCTGCACAGCAGTGGACGAACAGTGAGAATCAAATACCTCAAAACACACAGCGAGACACCTGCGGTCCAAACAAGAGAAGAGAAGAAGAAGAGCCCTGAGCAGTAACAGAGCTGTGTGTTGTTCTCTTTTGATCAGGCGGCTTGGATGAGCAGACCGCTGTGCTTCTCAGGACCCCAGGCACTCTCTTTTTGTACAATGATGTTTTCTTTAGAGCATAATGAAATCACACCTCCCATCATGCTGTGCGCTCTGTGAAGTCGAGCAGTGAGAGAGTGCTTTCACGGCGCTACTGACACTCAGCTGGAGCAGATGTTGTCAAACATGCTCAAATATACAGGAATAATAAGAGATTAGAGCTGCTTGGAGTTTTTGATCACTCCTGTTAACATAGTATCTTGAGTGATGTGAAATGAATCCCTCTGTCGGAGTTGATAAATCAAGTTCTGCTCCTGAACTTGTGTTTATTTTGGCCAACTGACAAGTCAATTCTATAATAAATGGAACCACTTAAACCCAGAATTTCCTCTTAAATTTCCCCCAAAATAAGGTTAGAAAAACACCTTTTCCCGCTCAGCATCATATAATGTGTCGACTATATTTGCTCCTTAAAGGACCAGTGTGTGGGATTTAGAGGAATTTATTGGCAGAAATGGAAAATAATATTCATATTTTTGTTTTCATTAGTGTATGATCACCTGACACTAAGAATTATGTTTTTGTATTACCTTAGAATGAGCCTTTTATATCTACAGAGGGCGCATGTCCTCCTCAACAGAATCCACCATGTGGCACCACCATGTTTCTACAGTAGGTTCTCATCAACCCAGTCGTCAGGATTGTTTGTTTCTGCAAACAAGTGATATGTTCTAACATGGGTACAATATTTAGATTTCTATAGTACTTAGCATTTCATGTTTCATGTTAAAAGCCTGACCTCTTTTATATCAGGAGGCGAATGGAATGCTGCCAAGCCAGTGACTGTTTCAACATGTGTAAGTGTGACACCACAGGATGTTTTTACGGAGATCTTTCCAGCTGTGTTTCTGGCAACAAAAACAAATATTTAAGCCAAAATGTTTTCCTGACAATAGTGTTTTTCTTTGTAAACCTAACCAGATCATAGCAGAGCATAAAACCCGAAGAGAAACATGAAGTTGAAATCTAGGCACTGTATCGTTTGTAGACAACTGGACTTTCAGTTCCACCTCTCATCCAATAGGGTTCTTCAGTTCTAACTAACTGGAGGGGAGTTGCAGGATTTTAAACTCTGTGTGGGAGTGTCCTTACAAAGTCGTTAAGAACACATGGGAGCTCTGAGTTTCAGAGTCATCAGGGCCAATTGTGGATATTTAGTCCAAACAGCCTTCGTGTGGTTTGCAGGTCTAGGTGAGCCCAGGTGTGAATGTTTTTTGAGCTGTCTGGGGAGAGAACTCATATTGTAGGTGATAGGTAATGTCATAGGCCACCTCCTCTGTTTAAAGACGGCCGTTCCAGTTTGACATAGATGGATTCCTCCTCTTTCAAACCATCTGTCTTCTCTGGCCATGACGTTCACATTGTTGTCCTCAAAGGAATGATTTTTCTCCTTCAGATGTAAGTGGACAGCAGTCTTGACCTGAGGAGCTGGCCCTCCTGTGTCGAGCCATCCATTTATATAGAGGTTGTTGGCTGTTGTTGTTGTTGCTGATATCACCAAATCTAAGACATTTCAGCATTCCAGTAAGTGGAAGCAAGTCACACAACAATGGCAGCACCCATGACTACAGTATTAGATTAATAGTGAGGCAAGTATAAGTAAATAAGTATAAAAGTACAGTAAAATCAAATGTCTCTGTTACCTCATATATTTAGTTTATATACGAAAAGAGGCTGCACTGCAGAGAGTTTAATTGTGTGGACACTTGCCCAATGTTTTGCACCTGTCTGTCTGTCTGTCTGTCTGTCTGTCAACCATATAAGATGCAGTCATGTAACTTAACAGGTTTGTAATTGGGATGAAAAAATGGAGGCCAGAGAAGCTTAAAGAAGATGCAGTCTGATAGAAGAGACTCACATTTCACAACAACATGTAGCCAACATGTCATGAGGGAATGCAATGTTTTGTCTTTTCAGATACATTGCACAACATCCTGGACTCTGCCATTCAACCCTACTGGCTTATTTGCCACTTAGCAGACAGAGACTCTGTAATTGGATGTTGTTGGACAGCTGTGTGCATATCTCCTAGTCCCGATTACAAAGAAATAGAGCATAGTGAACTGTACTACACCATCAGGAAGTAATACCATCAAGACAGATTTCTCATGATTACTGTAGAGTTCAACAATGCTGGTCTAATGTAATACCAGAGCTACAACTTGCTTTTCCAGATTTTTCAGCAAGGGAAGATAATACACCAGATCTGCTTACACAACCAGGCTGCCCCCCTCCTTCAATGCAGCCTCTTCCATCAATGGTGTGCTAAAGCAACAATACATAGTCACAAAACCAGTTCAGAAACAGATAGGTGTGTGGTCTGACAGTGCCACGTCTGCACTCCAGGTATGGGCTTTGTTTAAGAAAGAGCTGATCGGCTCCTCATCTACAGCTGATGAATGTTGGTTCACTGATTTGCATAAAATCAATCTGTATAAACACAGGACTGGATCAGCAAAACCAGAAACCTAGCCTGCTCTACCTGCAGGACATACACTGGTTAACAAATCTTCAAACTTTCCACAGCATTTATACATTATTGGTATTATTCAACTTTGAAAGCTGGCAATGCAGTTTAGTGCCAGCTTTCCAGCATCCAGCATTCTCACAATGCAATTTCTTCAGATACAGCTTTTTTAGTTAGCTTCTACGAACCTTGCCTTTACATAGGGACTTAAAGCTGAGACAAATATGTCTTTCACCCTCAAATTAGAGCAGGGAAGACACAACAAAAAACAATTTTGTTTCTTGAATGCTGCTTTTGCTTATGATGTCGAAAGATGAATTTTTTACTGTCCATGTATAGATTTTTGATACTACTGTGAGTACATTCCCTGAAATTTCTGAGGGAACTGCAGAAATTGGAACAAAAGGTGTTACAAAAGCATTCTTTATACATTATTTAAAATATTGTAGGAAATGTAAGGACACTATTAATGTATAGTTACGCTGCAATACTTAAAAAGTGCGGAGAACACTGTAGCACTTATTCAGATGAAGGGTCTCCCAGAATAGACTCCATTGACTTTGGTGCATATCCAGCTAAAGGGATGTATCTTTTTCATCTATTCTGGAACTGTGACCATGCCAAGCTACGGAAGGACTTCATTACACAAACCATTTCCATACAGGAAATAGTAAAATCAAAGAACACGTTATTTATTATGCGTAACTATTCTCTCAGCAAAATGTCGTATTCATAAATCCAAATGTAGTAAATGTCAACCCTCGTTTACCCTATCATATGCTATAATGTAATATATTCAGCAATTGTAGTAATGTTTTTAAGAGATGCAAGAAGTGAACATTAAACTCTATTTTTTTGTTGCTTTGTTTTTTTTAACCGGAACATTTTGATCACTATAAATTATCCAGCGCTGAAAAGCTGCAGTTCTCCCGCCAGCCTTCAGGTGTCGCTGTAGCCTCAGCCCTGCAGCCCTCACACACACCTTGCCCTCCTTACTAACTCCTCGACTGCCGCTACATGCTCTCTCCTCATTGGCTGATTCCACCGCCGCTTCCTCCTACGTATAGCTTGAGGGCGGAGTGTTGTTCGAACCGTTGACGGATGCTGAGGAGGCTCTCTGTTAACGGTCTCTGTAAACACACACATAGACGCTTTTTGTCAGTTCTGTTCAGTCAGTTCGATTTAAACCTCTAGACTGTTAGAGATGGCACAGTGCTCCGAGCCCGCTAACGTTAGCTCCACGGTGAACGGAGAGCAGCAGGAGAGGAAGGTGGCTGTCATCACCGGCATCACCGGACAGGTGAGATAGCGTCACTCATTCATACACAAGAGCTGAGTTACACTGCAGGACTCGATGAACAAGTTTCTCAAAGGGAAGACCACCTACAGTGGATTCGTTGACACATATTTTCTTGTAAAAACATCTTAATGTCTCCTTCGTCTTGTTTGTGTTGATTGAAGACGGCTGTTAATGGCGTATACACCTGTGACAGGTGCTTAAAACCCGTCGTGTCGCCATCAAATCACCGCTCAGCCCTAAAGTGTCATCTCTCCTGGCTTTCGCCTCTGCTGTTCTGGTGTTTGAGCTATGCTTACCCCTTATTTGTCAGCTAAATCACGCTGAAGTCGTTCCTGAAGATGTTGTCCTCCAGCATGAACTGTTGATTCATTTTATGTCAGACAGGAAGAGAAATGTTCAGTTTCCAAGACTTTACAGTTGCCTTAACGCCTGGTTCAGCTACAAGGAAGTCAGGTTGACGTTCCTCCTGTCGCAGCTAAATGACAACAAACACGATGCTCCCTGAGTAATAAACACATCCAGAAGTGTGAGTATTTAAGGATGAACCCGGCTTTAATGCGTTGTCTCTGCTGTCTTTACATCAAAGACTACAGTGGGGATAAGTCTGGGACTTAACTGAGATATCCTTGACATTTGTTGTAGTTTTGTGTGTGATGTGATGTCTTCCTTCTCTTTATTTTGTAACTAAGCCATCTTCTTTAAACTAATGTAGAATATGGCCGGGCAATATGGTTAAAATGGTCATCGCAGTGGGGTCAACCGATATGGCTTTTTAAGAGCCGATACCGTTTATTAGAAATCAAAGAGACTGAAAACAGACATTTGGGACAGATATTCATTTGCAGTAAAAATGAAATGCTTTGTGTCAAAATTTCAAACGACCAGTAATGGAATAACCCAAAGAACAATTTACTCAAGTACTGTTTTTAGGGTTATACTGGAGTACTAATATAATCTAAAATAAGATAATCTGCTACTCTATAGTTGTGAATTGTGATGTCTTACCAATCAGATCGTTGGACATTTGAAAGGATGCTACGGAGTTTAAGACCAAAAAAAAAAGCTCAACACTGTGCATGCTCGATTTTATCCTGAAACTTCCCGATGTTGTAGTCACAATGAATATGTCACAACAATTGTAAGAATGATGTTGTAGAAGTGGCCGTTGTAAGAGTTAAATGATGTTTGGTGTTATTTGTTTTCCGCAACCGTTGCAACCCGTTTGAATATTTGGTGGATGGCATTAGCTGCCAATCTACCCTCCCTGCTTAAAGTCCCTATTGTGTGAGAGGATGCTGCATCAGAGCCAAAGTAGTAAATTTTTTTAATTAGGTCATTTCATCTGCATTATGATCACCAATAATTGTTAAAAAAAAAAATGTTAAATGCTGAAATGCAGAAAATCGGCCAAGGTGGATAATTGGTCTAGCTCTCTAATGCAGTATGTTGTATATTACAGTTAAGGTTGCAAATATTATCTACATTACTGAGTATTCTGTTTCCTCATTGTCAACTTTCTACCTCTGTCTGAATCCATAGATATTCAGTTTGACATCACGACGAAGAAAAGTCGTGTTCGTGCACTTTAGCTTAAAAAAGGACTAGACTAACACTGGACTAAAACCACTTGTTATTCGAATACTGTTGTGTAAGTAGTACTTAAACACTGGTTCTATGATGTGATACGATGTATGACGCATCACAATGTACACACAGAGAATTTTCTTTTCAGTCACCTCGTCAGGAGATCCTCTTCAGGACATGTATGACTTGTCAGTCAGGTTCAGCAGACAAAGGCAGATGATACTAGGTTGGTTCTTCAACCGACGCACTTCACACGCCATAGAAACCAAAGACGTAAATGTTTAGAATGAATGGGAGGCGTGTGACTGTGGTAGGGTTGAAGCACAACCTGTGTATCATTGGAATGTATCATGTAAACTTAGTCAAATACAAATTCGAAGTACATGTACTTTGAGTGATTCCATTTAATGCAACTTTATACTTCAATTAAACTACTTCTCAGATATTATGCTTTTTACTAGACAAGTTCTCATTCCAAGTAAAATAAATGGATATTGATTGGCTGATAAACACACAGTTATTGCAATGTCCTCTTATGTATTATTAAACAATTCTGAAAAAGATGCTGTATGTAATGGATGCAGAATTTTTTGCAGTTTACCAATTAACTTTATAGATATAAAAGCCTTTTTAAAGAATTCAAGGGTTTCTGCCCACTAAAATACTAGATGCTTTTAATTTTAAAATGTATACAGGAAAAGATTAATTTTATGTAATACTTCAATCTAACTTTGAATGGCGAACCATGGATTTGTTAAGGGAAATCAGGAAACACTGTCACAGACAGAGCCCCATTTTTTTCTCAGACAGTTGTCCAGTTGTGCATGAAGCCAATAAACTTCAACTTCCTTGGTACAAAATTAATCTATGTGGATCTTCTGCATTGTGCAGCTGATAGTAACTTGCCACAGCTAAGCTGGCTAACTTCATCTTTAGCACATGGCTAGCTTGAATGGTGATGCAATAATTTTGTACTATGGCTCTTCTAGACTGTTCTTCTCTCACAATGTAAGCTTATGGGAAAAAGTATTTTTGGGCCCCAGTGTGTCACATGAAGTTGTAATTACATGGTTTGGCCACTATGTCAAATAGATTCAAAGCCATACACTCCTCTTGGGAACTTGGGGAAAACAGAATTGAATCAAAATTAGGCTTTGAACTTAAGTTTTAAGGAGTTTAATTTAGAAATCACCTGCACAAACTTATTATGAGAGTTCACTGCTCACTGTGTGCACAACCCTCAGGCACTACATCGCAATGACACATTGGGAGGCAATGCCCTATAACAATGTAGACATTTTTCAAGGTATTGAATTGAAGTTTAAAGTTTCAGTATTGTGACAACACTAGTTCAGACACTGACATAAGTATCTCAGACAGCTGCTAGCTCTCTTCAGCTACACCTGACAAATCGAAGTTCAGTTTAGTTGGTTTGAATAAAATCAAACTGGTTTAAGCTTGTGCACCATATTGAATGGCAAAATTGGAAACCTACCCAACCCTACTTCATTGTTTGTTCATGACCGCCGACTATATTGACTTGGTATAGGCCAAAATTAATGAAGATAATCGTCTGTATGTAGGTGTGGGGAATTAATAATGTAGTATGTAGTATGGACTGTATTAGTTGACTTTGGTGTCACCTTTAATAGAGAAATGTTATTACATTGTTATTCCATTGCCTGTCTTTAAATATTTTTGATCTATACAAGCAATAGGACAAGAGCTTTGAGTAAAGGTGCCAGCTTTCTGCAGCTTGATATTTTGTGCTACAAACACAATTTTCTCGCTGGTGAAAAACTATTGAGGAAGCATCTAATTCTATATTCTAAGAATATTTTGGTAGGCAGATACCAGTTTGACTTTACTATGACATTGATATCTACTGTTTCACTTAATGCTGCTACTGTGGTGTGAAACAGAAGCCATGTTTAAACTGCCATACCTAAAGAATAATCTGAATAAAACATCAGGACAATCACAGAGAGGAGTGGCAGCTTGGCAGAACTGGCCCGAGGGCCTCACTGGTATAGAGAGAAGATTGTGTCAAGCATGTTTGCTCTCATGTTACTCTTATTGGATTTGTTTGTAGTTTTTAGAACCTGAGGTGCAGGGGAAGTTTAGACATCATAATGGTTAGAATAGGAAAGGACAAGAGAACATCATTCATTCGTTCTGTCTATTAAAAATTCAGACTTTAGATTCAAACAGACCCAATCTATTCAGTTCAGAAACTGAGGATAAAACATTGTTTTTCGTAAGGAGTTTCACAACAGCTTTTTAGGTCCTTTCAGTTTATAAAGTTTTACATTTTAAAAGTTAATAACTCGCATTTGGTCCTCCCTACTTGCATACATTCAGATATATTCAAAGAAAATTTACATCAGAGCAGTCTTCAGTACCAATGTTTCTGCAGCTCTAGTTTTTATGCGATGGAATGAGAGGAACACAAACTACTGTCACAAAAAACATTCATGAAGTTTGGTTCAGTAATTTATTTATTATAGGTCTTCTTAAAAAGTGACTTAATCTACTTGGTCAAAATATACATACAGTCATTCTGATATTGGTCTCCTGGCCATTTTCACCCCAATTGGGTGCTTTTAATGGCCATCCACAAGCTTCTGGTAGTCCTCTGGCTGAATTTTTAGCCACTCCTCTCAACAGAATCAGTGAAATTCAACTACATTTGTTGGCTTCCTGGCACAGACTCGTTTTGTCAGCAGAGTCCACAAGTTCTTGATGGAGTTCATGTCAGGGCTTTGAGAAGACCATTCCAAAACCTAAATTCTTGCCTGATTTAGCCATTCCTCTACCACATTTGATGTGTTTGGGATCTTTGTCCCTTTGGAATAGTGCTGGGCGGCATACCGGTTCACACCGAATACCGGTGTAAATTTTCGTTATGATATGAATTTTTAATATACCGCCATACCAGTGTATTTGATTACTCAATGTTCAGAACGCTGCGCTGGCTGCGCTGCGTTGCGCTGCGCGACACTAAACAAGCATGATGCGACTGCGAGGGTAAACAGTAGTGCTCTGGTGTTAAGGTGAAGATGGATAGGATAGACATTGCAGATCATGACTTCATCCGCGGCCGTCAAGATGAGCAACTGGAAAGCCACTGAGATCCAGGAGACTCTCGCGTCTCTGTAGCTGACAGCTAGCTTGTTGTAGCGGCAAGCTACTCAAACTCGCTACTTTCAAATTAAAAGCCCCCCGCTAAGAACCCATTTCTAACCTCCAATGGGGTGCAATGTAATGCTCTTATTTTGAAGACAAATTCGACCTGCTTCCTGTTAGCTATCTGTTGCTTGAGGCAGCTAAAGGAGGGGACGAGGCGCTCCGCCGCACGCTTCCTTTTATAGCGAGGGTTTAACATTGGCATGTGTTTGACTGAGGAGTCGAGAATATGGGCCATGTGTCTATAATTAAATAAATCAAGTGTAGCCACATTTTTTCCACATGTTGTACGTCTCTGTTCACACCCAACTTCGTGCTCCCTTACAGACAGAGTGCCGCCTTTACCTTGCAGCAAATGTGCCACCTTTTTTATCTAAAAGGAGCTAGTAATTCCTTTCTCAACCAGTAGAAAATGCTGTGAACACCTGATTATGCATGGAAAAAAAAAATACCGTCATATACCGTGAAACCGTAGGAATTTTGAAAAAAAACGTGATATATATTTTTGGTCATACCACCCAGCTCTACTTTGGAACACCCAACTGCACTCGAGCCAATCTTCTGGCTGATGATTTGGAGATAATCGTCCTTCTTCATTATTCCATTTACTTTCTTTAAAGCAGCAGATTTAAAGAAAGAAACCACAACATGATATTAACTGCACCATGCTGGACAGTTGGTATGGTGTTCTTGGGGTTAAAGGCCTCACCTTCTCTTCTCCAAACATATTGCTGCTCATTGTGGCCAAACAACTCAATTTGCATTTCATGTGACCACAGAGTTTTCCTCCAGAAAGTTTTTTCTTTGTCCATGTGATCAGCAACAAACTTCAGTGGAGCTTTAAGGTGCCATGTCTGGAGCAAGAGCTTCTTTCTTGCACATCAGCCTCTCAGTTCATGTTAATGTAAAACACACTTGACACTGACACCTGTCTTCCAGCAGCTTGTGACTCATTCCAGACTTGTGATAGTTTGTGTTTTCTTGCTGATCGTGGTAGTGACACAACTGTACCATGCACTTAATGCTTACAGTTTTTTGTACAGTTGATCTTGAAATGGTGACAAGTGACTTTCCTGACTTTAGCTGAGCTCTTTAGACTTTTTCCATTATAGTGTTTGTTGCTGAGTCTAATGGGTGTATCAAACAATTCATATTTAAAAAAAAAATTAAATTAAACTTTTTATCTGTTTTTTCTATCTTGAGCACTAGGGTTCTTGTATATAAGTATTAATGAAGGTAGGCTGTTAAATCTAGTGTTGATTTAGAGGGATCTTAACAAACAGTTGCACAGCAGCAACAATGGGCCATAGTCTACACACCAGAGGAGCTCGACCAGTTGCATGTCTGTAGGAGATCCCGAGGGAGCTGAGGATAAGGAGGCAAGAGACAAGAGCAGGAGTGATGGTGCGGAATAAGGAGATGGAGAGGAGCTGGACATACAAGCCCTGTCTTCCCTCGGTTTTCATGGGGAATGTACACTCACTGCCTAACAAGATGGATGAACCTCCACCCCTAATTAGCGGACAGCATGAGTACTGGGAGTGCAGTGTGCTGTGCCTGACGGAGACATGCTTGAACGGGAAGATACCAGACTGTTCAGTGGAACCAGCCGGAGCCCTACTGGCTAGTTCGGGTGGACAGGGACAAACAAAGCTGTAAGAAGTTTGGTTAACTCCAAATGGTGCAACCAGGGATATGTTACTAAGAAGGCAATAACATGGAGAATTGTCGCCTATCTGCCCCGGCAGCCATTGTTGTTAGGGATGTCCCGATCAGTTTTTTTTTACCCTGATCCCGATCCGAGTCATTTAGTATTTAGTATCTGCCGATACCGAGTCCCGATCCAATACTTAGCCCTAACTAATACTTTCATAGATAATACAGCAGCATTAAGAAAGGGTTAATTACCTGCATTCAAGCTCCTCCTTAAAGCTGCGGCCCTGCCTTCAAAGCCCCTCCCCAGAGAGGAGCCTGCTGTGCACAAGCAGGTCTGTAACCATGGTAACAGAGGAAGCCAGATAACCAAGACGGCGCATTCAAAATATCACCAACAACATAAGCCCTGATTGTTCAATTTCTGATCAATACTACTAAATTACAATGACGAATGCCTCATGCTGAGTCACTGTATGTATCCCGAGTAACACACAATATTCCTCACATCGCTGTAGACGAAGTTACCAGCCAATCGTTCAGGTAATCATCATCACCATGCTGCCTTTCTGAAGCAACATTATTTCTCTAAACCAATTCAACCACTTCAGAGCGTACTGAACACAAACTAACATTATAACTGCCCGGTCACTTGAAAGACACTTTTGCTAACCAGTAGCCATAAACACAAAGCTTAACACCGGAGTTAGCATACAAGCTAACAAGCTAGATTTACCAACAAGCTCGTAGCTCGACTGCAACATCGTACGGCCATATGCGCTATTGCGAGTGTTTCTGTAACCGCCGCCACCATAGCCTTGTGGTTAAAACATAGAATGAAACATATATCAAGCAGGGGTCCTTACTTGT
>OMLP01040385.1:0-16329 GCA_900302685.1 Spondyliosoma cantharus | reverse complement strand
CGTTAAAATAATCTCTTTTCTTTCATATAGTGCCATCAATAGATTGAAATTCAATTCAATTCAAAACCTTGTGATATTCCAATCAGCCTCAACTGTAGTTTGTATTTAGTGCTAATTTGCAAATGTTCCCATGCAACATGTAGTAAGAAAGTAGTAAACATTATACTTGCTTACTGATGCTAGCATTTACTGGAGCCGGAGAGAGCTACATGCGTGGCTGTAGACTACGTCTTGTTCTTGAGCGAGCAGTTTTGCTAAAGAAAGAAAGGAAGAAGGAATTCAAAGAAATAAAAAGAGGAGGAGGAGGAGGAGGAGGAGGAAGAGGAGGAGGAGGTGCAGTGAGGGAGGAGAGGAGGAGAACAGACTGTATGAAAGAACCAATTTGATTCAATTTTCCACTCAATAAAATACAACCATCATCTCTGCATACACACACACTCTCACACACACATTGTCTGTCTCCAGAGTGGTGTTTTAATTGAAGCAGGTTACGGTCGTGTCTCAATGAAATTGGAAAAATTAATCAGCTGGAAAACGTTGTGTTTTCTTCCCTCGAACCATCTCTCTCTCTTTCGCTTTCTCTCTCTCTCTTTCTCTCTCCATCAGTTTGACATGAGATGGCTGGCAAATTAATTTGTGGGAGCCACCTTTGTGTGTTTGACAGTTTGTTTGGTGTGTGTGTTTGGATAAAGTGCATATCCTTGTGTTCTAATTTGTGTAAATCAACATCTGTGTTTGTCTCTTTTTTACAAGTATGTATTTAAGTGTCCATGTCTATCTGTGTGTATGCTGACGCAGAATTCTGGATCGCTAAAAGTCAACCTCAAACACATCATGACTCCTTTAGGTGTGTCTTAGCAAAAGTAATGACTGACATGTTCATTGATTAAAGTGGGATGTAACAATGGTGAGGCAGGGTGAGGCATATTTAGTTTCACTGGTTACCAGCATGTGCACTCTGAGCTACAGCAAGGATATTGTATTCAGGAGGTCATAAAATCAAGTTCAAAGAAAATAATAAATATTTTATTTTTGATACTAAGTACCCACCAATGGATAATGTCAAAGGCCCAGGTTCCAAAAACACAAATTCACACAAACAAAGCTTGAGTCTACAGCCATGCTAGCTGCATACTAACTTGCACACAGAGATAATGCTAGCATGCTGATGTTTAGCCGGAAAGGTTTATCATGTTATGGTTTAGCTCCTACGGATGTTTAACAATTGCTAACTACTGTAATAAGAAAGTACTGCAGAGGATAATAGAGTGCTGTAGTGATGAGTCCTAAAACCTGGAAATCATTTTTGATTTTTGCACTTCCTGTTCCCTCATTTCAAAGTCTGAGTGTTTTTAATTGTTTTTTGGTTAAATGTCTGAAATAAGGTGAGTGGTTACCACAGGCAGAAGATATTTACACCTTTTGTTCTATGGCATAAAATACATCATTTAATGTCCCACAATTTAATGATAGCTCTTCCGTGTGTAAAAAACGGTAAGCAGTTGCTAACAAGTTTCTAAATGAGACTACAGAGGTTGTCTGGGACATTAAACGTCCTCACAGTGAACACGGAGACTCATCTACTCACTAGTCCGCCTTTACAGGCCTGCTTTAGTTACAAACTAAATTATTTGAAATAATGTTTCACAATCAACTGTCAGTGGTCATAATAACAAAGTGGAAGCGAATAGGAAAGACAACAACACAGCCAGGAAGTGGTAGGTCACGTAAAATGATGGAGTGGATGCTGACCTCCAAACTTCATGTGGCCTTCAGATTAGCTCAACAGTGCATAGAGGGCCTCATGGAATGGGTTTCCATGGCCGAGCAGCTGCATCCAAGCCATACATCAGCAAGTGCAATGTAAAGCGTCAGATGCAGTGGTGTAAAGCACACCGCCACTGGACTCTAGAGCAGTGGAGACACGTTCTCTGGAGTGACAAATCACACTTCTACATCTGGCAATCTGATGGACGAGTCTGGGTTTGGCAGTTGCCAGGAGAACGGTACTTGTCTGACTGCATTGTGCCAACTGCAAAGTTTGGTGGAGGGGGATTATGGTGTGGGGTCGTTTTTCAGGAGCTGGGCTTGGCCACTTAGTTCCAGTGAAAGGAACTCTGAATGCTTCAGCATACCAAGAGGTGTTGGACAATTCCATGCTCCCAACTTTGTGGCAACAGTTTGAGGATGGTCCCTTCCTGCTCCAAAATGACTGTGCACCAGTGCACAAAGCAAGGTCCATAAAGACATGATGAGAGAGTTTGGTGTGGATGAACTTGACTGGCCTGCACAAAGTCCTGACCTCAACCCGATAGAACACCTTTTGGATGAATTAGAGCAGAGACTGAGAGCCAGGCCTTCCCGTCCAACATCAGTGTGTGACCTCACAAATGCACTTCTAGAAGAATGGTCAAAAATTACCATAAACACACTCCTAAACCTTGTGGAAAGCCTTCCGAGAAGAGTTGAAGCTGTTACAGCTGCAAAGGGTGGACCGACGTCATATTAAACCCTATGGATTAAGAATGGGATGTCACTTAAGTTCATATGCGAGTCAAGGAAGGTGAGCGAATACTTTTGGCAATATAGTGTATAATATATATATATATGTATATATTTTAGGTGGGCCTTCTTTTTGGTGGTTAAAACATATCTTGCTATTTGTGCTGTTTAGCAGTACAATGCTTGCTTCACTGTCTATGCTATGTGATGTTTCTCCACAAGGGGGGAGAGCTGACGTCATCTACTGCAGGTAAAACGCTGAACAGGGATAAGTACCTCATACAACCCCACATCAAAAGACCCCAACTATCACTTTAAGGGATCACCTCTCTCACCTTCATCTCAAATCTTCTTGTATTTGTTGACCTGCAGAGTTACAGACATGTCGGTGTCAACAGACAGATTGACGGGATGTGATGTAATCCTGTTTTGTTTAGGGTGAGAGGCAAGACAGAATGTCACCCTCAGGGCTTGAAGTGGATGACTGATCGTCCAATCACGGGAAGCGTTGCTGTCTATGCAACATTACTTGAGCCAATTGAGCGTCACCTTGTATTAATATGGCCATCAGTCTGCCTGGTAACAAATACGCCAGATGCACAACAACAGGGAGAGGAATCTGGTCCAATCCTACAAGGACAATAGGTGGTATAAAACACCCACAGTAAGTCTTTACAAAGTACACATCAACAAAGTGAACCACATCAAAGTGGTGTGGTTCCTACGTTTTCCTTGAAGAGATGCTTTATTCCATCGTAGGTACTCGCATGACATTACATGTGTTCTTGAGCTGCAGGAAAAGGCAACATTGTCTTTAGCACTTTGAATTCATTTGAAGAGTAATGTGAAAGCTTGAAAAACTGAACAGATTTTTGTCTTGCTATTACTTTATGATGTATAAGAGTTCTGCATTCCAGTGTCAAAAAATGACTACATCTTTGCAATTCTTTGCGTTGAGTTGTTACCTTACATTATCCAAAAATGAAGAAAGTTTACTCAAGGTTATGGTGTGTTTCATTTTGTTACCTGTCGCTATAACCTCTAGGAGAGAGTCAGAGTGAGGAAGGAAGTCGGCAACATAAAACATTTCCTCATCCGAGAACATTTGTGCCTGAGTCAGGTTGGATTGATTTCCATCAGCAACGGTGGTTGTTTGACGGTGTGTTCATCACCAGCAAAGTCAGTTTTTATTACAGAAATATTTGATCTTATTTGGGATACTTGAGCTTGTGTTTGTTTGCCCCAAATAGACAGTTTTATTCACTGCATTAGATGTAAGATAGTGAACAACAGCACACGAGGGTGTATGTGTCTGTGTGTTGAATTCAGGTCAACCTTTCGTTGAACTCAGCACTCATCAGAGACTTTGAATTTTTAGCAGGCAGAGTACAGCTGAGGATGGGAATGTCATCTGTTTTGCAGGTGTTTTTTGTATTGGATACATTTTGACCTGATGATGGCCCTATATTATGGATCCCCATTGTTGGTACAATTCAGGAACAGGAATGTGTATCAGAAATTCCAGCTTTTGTCAAGAAATTTCAGTTGAAAGAAGCTGGTAAACATAGTGCCAATTTAAAAAAAAAAATGGACTGCTTGGTACCTTATCTGTTACTTATATTTTGTATTCATTATCTGAATCTGCAAAGTAACTAATGTTATCAAATACATGTAGTGCAATGAAAAACACAATGTTTTTGTAGTGGAGTAAAAGTATAATGTTGCATAAAATGGAAATACTGAAGTAAAATAAAAGTAGTGGAGTAAATGTACTGAATGAGTTTAAATTCCACCTCTGAACATAACCCTAGGAAATTAAAAACCAGTATGGATTTTCAAGCAGTATGTTGTTATTTTCAGTGTTGAAAATGAAACAGCTATAAGGATAAGGACTAACTGATGTGTTATAGGCAAATATGTATGGTAACATTGATTGGGTTTTCTGGAGTGTAAACTTCCTACAAATCCAATAAAATGCAGGGTCGCCAATGTTTGCCTGAACTACGATAGCAACCTGAACCAGGATTTACACAGTGCTGAAAAAATACACAGTGGATGTGCTAGCTGTTTTGTGACATCCAAACTCTAGGATGTAGTAGTATTGTAGTGTATGTACACTTAACATATCTATACATCTTGTAATGCATTTGACATTAGTATAATATATTGGTTAACAACAGTTTGGTTAACCAACAGTGTATGCTGTAACAGTGTATCACCCCCTCTTCCCTCCCTCTCACTGGTTAATCTGTGTTTGGTATCTTTGCTCTGCAGCTATAAATAATGTTTTATCTACAATTAAATAAGATACAACTGAAAGCAAGCAGTGTGGGGGCAAGCCTCAGTTGTGTGTGTGTGTGTGTGTGTGTGTGTGTGTGTGTATTAGCTCTGGGTTAGTCATTAGTGTTGCAGTGCCAAAGGGAAAGAGGAAGCTTGTGGATCGTGAAGCACATTAGCTCAAGATCCGCTGGAGCAACGAAGCACACACAAACACACACAGAGCATGTCCCTGTTAGCTAATATCTAATCGATGACGGTGTACCTCCAGGCACCGCACTTGCTGCAATGTTTTTACATACACACACAAACACACACACACATTAATCCACAAGCGTGTCTGTGCACATGCATATTTATTGTATTCTACATTCATAGTGTTGCTCACACACAACATTGCAAATTCATGATGGTATTCACACACACACGCACGCACGCACGCACGCACGCACGCACGCACACACACACACACACACACACAGTACACTAGGTCTCAGTGAGTCCAAGCTAGAATCAGTGATGAGGATCCCACTTAAAACCTCATTAACTAACAGAAACCCCAGAGAGAGAAAGAGAAAGAGAAGAGTGAGAGATGGGAGGGTTGGAAGGATGACGATGGTAAACACAGAGCTAAAGAAAGAAAGAAAGAAAGAAAGAAATAACCCCAGGAGAATACAGTCTAATCCAATTGAGTCACAGACTGACTTCAGTCATCATCATGAGGTTGCTTCGCATTATTTATTCTGTTTTGTACAAATCAACTAAATGAAATATAACTTAAGAGTTGATAATCTTTAGAGGTATGTATGGAATATGGAATATGTTAGCTTTGGACAAAGCCAGGCTTACTGTTTCCACTTGTTTCCAGTCTTGGCACTAAGCGGTGTTAAATTAAGGCACTTATGGAATAAACTATTTATACTATACATATGGTGGGGTGATATGACCTGACATAAATATTTATTTAATATTTTTTTCTGTTTGTTGCAGTGATTTATATCATGGTAGCACAAAAATAAAAGGGATACTCCACTCAAACAGGATTCTACCTGTTTTCACTCTATTGAAAGTGTAAGGGGACATATGTTATGAAAGAAATAAAGATTAAAGAAAAACATTAATGTGTTTATTTGCTGCAAATAGGACTAAAAATTAGGTAAAGGCCTACATGTGTTTTGGGAGGAGAAGCCTGCAGTATAATGTCGGTTAATTAGTAAACGTAATGTGACTCATTCTTAGAGTTAGACATGGGATTGGATTGGGCATCTCAACAGCAGTTTTTGTACAATATTCAGTGTACCACTGGGATTGTCTATCAAGAACATTTACATACTGCATGAAAAGATACACATACTAAAGATCACAGAGCAGCAGGAGGTTCATGTAACGTTAACAACAGAGCTAGCTGAGCTTGTGTTGCAGTATTAGTTCCACACAGAGCAATGTCACAAACATTTTTCCAAATTTAACCAACTACTCTTGTTATTTAATTGGCATCGAATGATCGTACAGTTTCTCTTGACCGTCCCTTAATACTAAATATTCACACATTGCTCCAGTGTGATGGAATAGACGGAAAAATGTAAAGACTCTAAGTTTGAATCTGGTAGCGATCCATCCTTGAGTTTTAGTTCTGAAGTGCGTCCTATTTTTTTTACGTTGCTGGCCCTTGTTGAGAAAGCAGTCTTAAAGTGGTAAATTGTTGTCATCTTTTTGTTACCGAAGGCAGCATTGGCAAAGGGAAACAGTATTTACTGGATGTGTGTGTTTGTATTTATAAACATATATACTTCCATTAACATCTTCCAACACAATGTGAATACATTCAAATTAGCTCCACCTTGACTGATCACAATATGAAAATACAACATACACAGTACTGCATCAGTAATAATGCAATAATAGAGCAATCATACTGAAAATATTTTGAAATACTACACAGGCAGGGACACTCTGCTGCTCAGTAATGTTATTTTGATTCTATGTGGACATTTTTACTCTATGGTATAACATCTGAATATTTCCGAATAGCCTGCATCACATTAAGATTGAATGTTAGGATAAGGCAATGGTTAAGGCTGCACCAATCAATATTTTATATTAACAATGTACCCAATGACTGGGTGTGATGTATTACTCATAGTGATAAATCCACAGATAATTATCACCCAACTGTGCAGTTCCCCTCAGCTCTCATATCCAACTCGTTTCCAGCTGCAGCAGGCAGCTGTTTTCAGTTAATAAAAGCTCTAATAGCTTACTGTTCATTACTGGTCCAGAACAAACCAGCAGACAAACAAAGTTATCGACTAGCTGGTGAACATGGCGAAGCATTTGACACATCTCCTTCTGAGGAGATGATGGTAGTGAGTATCAGACCAACTATGTAAGTTGATAATATGTCACCTCGTGTTGTTGAGATGACTTGGGTGGGCAACATTCCATGGATGCCAACCTCAAAATGTGCGTTTGTGCGAATATTTACGATACAAAATTAAGAAAGGGAGGAGGAGCAGGATAGAAGAGGGAAGGAAATAGGAAGTGACAGAGAAAGAGCAAATGTGGCGAGGATGAATCATGCCGAAAGGGGAGAAGTAGGTCCACAGAAAACTCTTGGAAGACAAATATTAGCTCTCTCTCTCTCTCTCTCTCTCTCTCTCTCTTGCTCTCTCTCTCTCTCTCTGTCATGTGTCAGCCATATTTCCTTCATCACTGTGTGTGTGTGTGTGTGCTCACATGTTTCTTCTGTGTGTGCGAGACAAGCATCCGGTCAGCACCTTTTTTTATGTGTTACCACAAAGGGGGGAATGTTTATGTGTGTATCTCTTTGTGTGTTAAGAGCTGTGTTAACAGAGGGATTCCTTCTATAGTGGTATGTCAGGATAGGGCAGGGACAAGTATATGTAACGGTGTGTGTATTTGCGTGGGTGTGGGCAGGAAATGGAAGTGACACTTTCAGATGCCAATGACAGACTATTCTTCTGCTCCCTCTTAACACTCTGTTCTTTTCTGCTTCTACTGACAGACTGATACAATCAGGAAAGACAGAGGAGGGACAGAGGGATGGAGCAAAGTAAGGAAGAAAGACAAACACAGTTGGGGATAACCTCTTAGTAGTTTCTCAACACACATCACAAATGTTTCCATGTACATGTAAACATTCATTGAGCTCAGCAGAATAAAGAGTAAATTGAGTAATAATAGGAGCAGAAAACTGAAAGAAGAGGGCAAAGCTAAACCTTAATGATGATGATGATATGACATGGTGCTGAAGTCTCAGCCCATTCTCTTCAGAAAAACAACTACATACCGTAAGTTGACTGTGACAGCAGCTTATTACGACCCATATTTACATTTCTTGTTAGGCGGCTACTTCTCGTGGCCATAGCAATTATTACAGCTGTAAAGGAGGAAGTCAAGAGAAGTAGTTTAAAGAGCCAGGTGCCCCAGTAGCTCAGTTGATACAGCGCATGTCTCATGAACAGAGGCCCTTTACCTGCTGCAGCAGCCCAGGGTTTGAGTCCAACCTTTGGCCCTTGCTGCGTGTCACCCCCCCTCTGCCATTTACTGCCATCTCTCCAAAGCTGTCTTATGAAAGGCCAAAACAAAAAAAAACAAAAAAAGAGAGACAAGTCTGCATAGGGGAAAGGACCAGGTGCACATTCACGTTCACAAGCTATCTCACACAATTTTTTCAGTCAACAGGTAGTTATTTCACATTAGTAACAGCACATTTACATCACAAATAAGTTATTTTAACCAAAAACACAACCTTTTCTATTAACCTAACCAGTAGTTTTTTGTGCCTAAGCCTAACCAATCTGTTATTGTGCAACAAAAATCCAGTACGCTTGTCAATGCTGCAACAGTCATGTTGCTCTGGGAATGGTGATATGAATATGATATGTGTAGTTTTGGGAGTCAGTGGCAATCAACCTTTCCAATCAGGTATGATTTATCAGGTTTAGGTATGAGGCGTGTTAAACATTTGTTAAACAACATACTACATATGTAAGTACCCAATGTGGGTTGCTAGAGCTAGGTGAGCCATATAAATAGTTGTTAAGCTGTCTGGGGAGGGAACTCAGAAGTTATCTGGCCATCGAAAAGCTCATGTAGAGCCACCCACATACTTATATTTTTGCTGTGTTTGCTTGTAGTGTCACTTTAAAATATATTCAAACTGCATAATATTTTATCAATGTAAAAAAACCTTTAATTTGATATGTTGACAACTGCCGTTCTTCATTGTACTGCTGTTTAAAATTCCATATTCTACAAAGGCACTGTAACGCTACCTGTAATACCATTTATATACAAATGTTAATCCTATCAGCAACCCTTTCTTTGTGAACACTCTTTGGAACTTTAAATACACTGTTTTTACACCACGTGGAACCTTTTGTGCTGCACCCAAGCCCTTGTCATGGTCTGCAGAATCTTCTCTGGGTGGTCTGATACTTGATGGAGCCTACCTGGTTGAATATTTTTCCAGTTATTTGAGAGTGTGTTTTTCGGCGGAGAAAAGAGATCAGAGAGGCCCGGCCTGCTGTCTTATGAGCATCGTGACAGTTTTATAGTGACAGGGTGTGGAGGTCAGACAGGAAGGAGGTACATGAGACAGAACATAACCCAAAGAAAACACAAAAACCACCATTAGAGGAGAGAATAAAGGGGAAAAAGGGTGACAGGGTTGGTCTGCTTGGAGCTTCAATAGAGATGCTATCTATTCCAGACTGAGCCTCTGAGCTCACATTAATATCGAGAGGAGCTGAGAAAAGACAAATGAGGAGGAAAAGACGAAAAGAGAAACAAGACAGAAGGAAAATGACAAAAAGACAAATTACTTAAAAAAACTGGAGGGAGTGTATTTTATAATGAGAAACAAAATGTATTTTTCTTTTATTCAAAGAGAAAGATGAAAACTTTTTTCACAAGAAAAGGAGGAAACTTGAACTAAATTTAAAAAAAAAAAATGACAGAAAAGAAAAAGAAACAAGAAGAAAAGACTGGAAAGTGAATGGCAGACAGGCTGTCAAATAACCGGGGAAGACAGAGAGAGAGATGGATGAAGGACAGAGGAGGATGAGACTGCGACGAAGATGAAGAGGACTGGACAGACTGAAAAACAAGGGAAGGGGGAGGGAGAAAAAGAAGAATGAGTGATCGAGGCACCAGTGAGTGGTGGATGAAGTGGAGAGATAACAGAGACAGAGGCAGTGGAATTACACTCCATTTATTATCAGAGGAGCAAGGAAACAAGGAGGAGAGGCGAGGCAGAGGTAAACAGGGAGAAAGAGAGTGAAACAGACAAACAGGATTCGACCTAGTGTTCATTCCCTCAGTGTGGTCATAGAGATCTGTTTTTCTGCTGCTGTTGTCCTTTCAGGTGATTGCACCTTTAGCTTTGATTACGGCATGCATTCACTGTGGCATCGTTTTGATAAGCTTATGCAATGTCACAACCTTCATTTATTTACTTGTCTTGATGACGGGAGAGTCGGACTGCTGCGTAAAATCTTCCCGAGCACATCCCAAGGAATCTCAGTTTGGTTAAGGTCTGTGGTGGCCAATCCATGTGTGAAAATGATGTCTCACACTCCCCCTGAGCCACTCTTTCACACTGATGGAAAAACCTGGTCATTCAGTATACGCAGGTAGTTGGATGATTTTATTTTTTTTGTGCACATAACATTGCTGAAACTATACCAACTGAATCAACCCCAGATCATAACACTGAAGTCTTTTTCTTTTAGATTAACCTCACTGATAAGTGTTTTTCTAAAGGCTACACAGCTGTTGAGTCCCAATCCATTGAGTCCTCTTCACATTGTGCGTGTGGAAATGCTCATACTTTCACTATTAAAGATTCAGCCTTCAGTTCTGTTGATTTTTTAAGATTTGATTTCACCAAATGTTTAAGTGATCTCTGATCACATTCTTTCAAGATGTTTTTCCAACCACATTTCCTCTTGGAAGATGACGGTTCACCACTATCTTTCCAGGTTTGAATAATGCGTTGGACAGTTCTTAATCCAATTGTAGTAGTTTCAGCAATCTCCTTAGTTGTTTTTGTAGCTTGATGCAGGCCAATGATTTAACCCTCCTGAAACAGAGTAACATCTTTTCCAGGACCACAGGATATATCTTCTGACATGGTTGTTCAACAAATGAGAAGCTACTCACTGCATCGGGCTTAATAACTTGCTGCTAGCTGAAACATATTAATCACTGAAGTACTTATCCAATGGAAGGTTCTTACCGATTTGATGAGTTTAAATGTTATTTTCTTTTTGGGCCAGGCAGTGTATTTACTGTGTTAATGCAAAGTCTTTTTAAAAACCTTTACAAACATACAGTATATACACAGTATTCTCTATAAATATATTGGTATCCTCCTTCGCTCAAAAATATCTATTTTCTGTAGAGGTATAATGAGCTTCTTGACCTGGTGTATTAGTATGCAGTATCTTGCAATTTAGTGATGGTTCTGCCATTAATGTTAGCTAACGTAACTGGTTCTTGGGAGAGTAAAAGATTTTGAATAAATTCCTAAAAATCCCACTGAGAATTGGATGTGTAACAAAACAGTTGGCCTGTTGCCAAAAAGGGTTAATGTTGATAATACTCTGAGATTGAGGTGACCTACCTTCTAATAATTAATCTTGTAAACAGCACAGAGTAACATTGGAAGTGGAGCTTAACTGACCTGTTTCATCTCTTCTAAACTCGGAGTAAATGGTTGAGAGATTAAGATGAAACGGCTGTGAGAACAGAGACAGCAGCTCTGCTTCACCACAGTGATGTTGTTAGATTACAATAAAATCACACTGGACAGATTATAAAACAGCAAAATAAAGTGTCCAAATGACAGAAAAGATGATGGATGACAGAAAAATGACCTGGACATCTAAGGTAGATGTATGTGTCAGGTTTTTCCACTTTGATGGGACTGAAAGGACGCTCATCATCCACTATTTCTGTATTTATTTCTATATTATGATGCTGAGCAATCACAACTACAACATAACAAGATTATTTGCCTGTCTGGCCATCAGATTTGGCCCATGATGGCTAAAAATCCTTATACTTATTTTATACTATTACATTGGCAGAGACCCTGGAATTTGCATTTACTGCCAGTCTAATTAGAGGGGTTGTTTTCATCAAAAAGGAGGTGGCGCATGACACAAGGAAAAAGTACCTGGATGGGCTGCTCTCATCTATTGTAATGTACAAAACAAGGAGAAGGCACCACAGGAAGAGAGTTAAGAGTTCTTCACATTTTAATTAGGCTAGAAGAAACTGGAAGCTTGTGTTTGTAATTTGATAATACTGGTACTCATAATCACTCACTGAAGAGACAGAGATCACAGATATGTGTACTTTGAAGTAAACATTTTGTCTTAAGGCAGCCTCAAGATCTATGCAAACCTGAACCACCTGGATGACCTCAGGATGACCTGAATATAACCTCATATGACTTGAAAGCCTTCTGATATTGAGAAAGGTGCCAATCTTTCTCAATATCAACTACAGTCATGTTGTCACTCCCTCCGGGAAATACACAACACCATGGTTCTTCTGTTACTGA
Source organism: Spondyliosoma cantharus (assembly GCA_900302685.1). Lineage (NCBI taxonomy): Eukaryota > Metazoa > Chordata > Actinopteri > Spariformes > Sparidae > Spondyliosoma > Spondyliosoma cantharus. The sequence continues at coordinate 3,956 of OMLP01040385.1, read as the reverse complement.
TGGATTTATTTGTCTTAACATAGTAAGCACACATCCTTATGACACAGAAGCCCTTTTCACACAGAGACACAGCATTATCTCTGCTGATTGGTTTGCCAATTCTCTGCCTTTGTTCACACAGAACCAAGCAGAGCCAAAAGAGGAGTGGCGGTACAGATCATGACGATGACATCTGTGTGTTTTTTCAACGTGTTTCCCCAGTAATCTAAACATGTACCTGCTGACTGTTTATAATCATATGGATGCTGTTATAATGTGTAGTGATTGAGATCCTGACCCACCAAACATCCTGGAGAGTGACAAAGCTAAGTTTTTAGCTATAAATGACATAATAACATAATCACTATCAGTAAACTGGACATTGACTCTGTCAGTTGCAGGGAAGAGGCTGTTTTCTGGGGGACAGTTCACTGAAGTCTCTTTTGGGAGGGCTGACTGTCACTCTGATTTGTTTCAAGACAGTAACTACAACAACACATTAGTGGAAGGGGACAAACACATGGTGAGTAAAGGTTTTTTGCCAGGGACAGGCAGAAATGTGACGAAGAGTCGATAGGACAGACACAGACTGACATACAGGATGACAGACACTTCTCCACGTATAACTGCAGTATTTTTTCCTCATACAAGTTGCCAAAGACACTACCAGTTACTAAGGTGAGGTATCTTAATATTCTTAAACTTTAAGCGGAGAGTCAACTTTTGCTGCTCCACATGCCTTCTTGGAGGAGATGACTAAATGTCTCTGTAAAAACAACATAGAGGCCAACTTACTAACTGCAACTACTAAATGTGTCACTGCACAACACAATACTGGTGATTACGCCCTGCATACTCTTAATGCAAAGCATTCAATATTTACAAATTCTGCATTCAATGGAATTCAGTTCAATGAAATTCAGTTCAATGAAGAACAGTGCTTAGACATTTGTGAAGCAAAGGCTAGCTGGAGAGTCTGAAATTGAAAAAGCTTTGATAATTTAGGTAGGTCAGATTATATTATAAATGGTAATGAGACAGGAGTAAATGGTAGGAAAAAAAAATCTATTGACTAAATACAATACACTGAACTTGTCCCATGAATGCCCTAATAATTAGGGCAATTAAGCTCAGAGAGCTTTCTTTAGTTGTAAATAAAATACTGAATAAAAAAGTAAAAAAAATACAACAAAATGCCAAGGAGAGAAAAATATAATAACTGACAAGTGTTAGCATATCCATAACATATAGGTAGGGTGTAGTTGGCTTGCTCAGTAGTTTACCATGGAACCCCTTAAGTAGTCTATGCATCACCAGGTTTCAAGGAGCAAATATTTTGCAAGAGCTGGGGATATGGATTCTGAATGGGCAATTTTCAAAGCCTCCATAGTGAAGGCGGATGTGGTCCAAGTTCCTCATCTGCATCAGCAACTTGAGACTCTTCTGGTGGGCACTAGTGATGGATGAGGCCATCAAGCTGCAGTAGTGGACAGGTACATGGAGACCAGACAGGCTGCACAGTCAGTGTCAGTGTTTGCCAAACCAAAAAATATGAGGGAAGAATACGAGGAAGCTATAGAGAAGTACTTTCAGTCAGCTTAAAGGAATCTGGCAGTCATAGCATGGGGGAAACTAGGGCTTAGCTCATGCTGTCTTCATCAGTGGAGGAGAACAGCTGGTTCTTACTGGGGATATTGTCAAGTGGTGTACAGCACATTTTTAGGATCTCCTGAATCCAACCAACTATGGAGGAGGCAGAATTTAAAACAAATTGGTTGGAAGCCTCACTCACATTCCTGAAAAAGGTGTAAGGTAGTTGACAAGCTCCTTAATGGCAACACACCATTTGGGTATGAGGTCTGTCTGAGATGGCTAAGGTGGTGGATTTTGTTAAATACATACAACTGTGTCCCCCATGGAGTCTTGCTGGGTATACCATAGTGGGTTGATGCCATGAGCCATGTCAGTCTGAATAAAGTGATGGAGCGTGTGCAGAAAGTGAAACACATTTTCTGTGGGTCCAGAGCTCTGCTAGGGTTTACGTAGTCCCTTGTAACAAATTCTGTTTTAGATGTTCTTGGATAAGCTCTTAAAACACAGCCAAGAGGAGGTAGGTGTCAGGTTTTGGGAATCTCAGAGCTGCTCCTTCGCTCTTTGCAGATGATGTGTTTCTGTTGCCTTCATCAGACCCTAACTGTCAGCATGCATTCGGGCAGTTTGCAGTTGAATGATAAGTGGTGAGTCAGCACCTCCGTGCCTAAAACCATGGTTCCCTGCCAGACAACAACGTATTGCTTACTTGTCGTTTGGAATGAGCTGCTGAGTGTACAGATGTATTGATGTGGATGTTGTACTGGCCCAGGCAAAGCTTTTGATTCACCAGTTGATCTAAGTTCCAAGAGTAGTAATCGAAAGAAAGAGGCTGTGGATACAGAGGCTATGTCCACCCAGAGGTAGCTCTGAGTAGAACCACTGCTCCTTTGTTTTGAAAAGAGTTGAGGGAGTTCAAGCATGTCCAACTGGTAGGACATCTGGGGGACAAAAAACATGCTGGAGCTGGAAAACGTTGCTGGGGAGAAGGATGTCCAGACCTTGCTTAACCTGCTGCTGCTGCGGTTCCATCCTGCATAAGCCGTGGATAATCTTTTTCAATTTACAGCCTTTTCGATCATTTATAGATATATGTACCTTAACAACTCTCAGGCACTTGTGAAAGACTGTGAAAGCTGAGGATAGAATGGATGTAACAGGAAATATATTGTTGCAGTTCAAACACCTAGATGGCTGATTCAACTAAAGTGACTGACACATGATCTCTGACCTCAGCTGAGCAAGGACAGCTGACCTCTGGTGACCTCAAACAAGTGATGATCAGAGACACTCAGATTTCAAAGGAACATTCTTATCAGAAGTTTGGTAAACCTTTATTTTACAGTCCCCTAATTACCAGGTATTTACCTGGTAAATTCATGGTAACACAAAAGTGTTACTAGGTAATTACCAATGGTAATAAGAAAGTAAATACAATACCGAGTTACACATTTTTGTTACCATATATTTACTGGGTAAATAGCTAGTAATTAGGGGACTGTAGCTACCTGCTTATTACCAGCAGTAATTACCCAATAACACACTATAATTTACTATATAGTTACCAGGTAAATGCCCAGTATTTTGGCCTTAGTTTCATTCTATTTACCTTCTTATTATCATCAGTTCAATGACAAACTTTTCTTTTTTTACTGTTAATTAAAGATACTGTCATTTGCAATTTGATTCAATTGCTATTTTCATTCAGTTTCAGAAGACAACAAATAAATAATAGACTGCCTGTGCTTCTCTGCTATGATGCACTGAACAGGACAGTGTGTCACATGTGTCCCTCTGCTATACTGGCCAAGTATAAAGGTTTTTTTCTTTAAATGAAGCTATGCATTATGTCCTTCCATACACTTGTAAACCGCAAGTGTGTGAAGGAGAGGTATCACAGGTCCTTCCTTCCTGCTGCTGTCAGACCGTACAACCAGCACTGCTCCCAGTAGACCTCACTGTGCACTGTCCACTGTGCAACACAAACTCTATACATAACCCATTGCTCATTTTTTTTTGCACTAACTGGACAATTTGTAATACCCATATGTTTTATGTTTAAATAATAATACACTGCCACACTGTTGATGATTACACCTTTCACATATTGTACAATATTAGGTGTATATAAGTCTATTATATTTTTTTACCTTTTTATTTTATTGTTTATTTACTGTTATCATTGTTTATTGTAATATTACTGTCCTTTGGCTGCTGTGACACAGAAATTACCCCGTTTGTGGGACAAATAAAGGAATTTTGACTCTGATTCTGATGCTAAACTGGGCTACAGGTCACTAAAAATGTAAAGATATTCAGACCGTTTTTGGTGGTTATGTATGGACGGACAGAAAACAATGAAGCAGATGTTTATCAGTGTTTGTAGC
>OMLP01040383.1:0-37006 GCA_900302685.1 Spondyliosoma cantharus | reverse complement strand
CTCTTTCGGGGAGCCGTCCCGTTTATTCAAAGACAACTGCAGCATATACTGTACACTTTACCCGCTACTACCGCTGCTCAGTGTGCCCCTCCATCTTCTCATTCATTCACTGTCTGCAGGTACGTACGCTCCCTCACTCTCGCTCGCCCACTCACACCTTACACACACCTCAAGCACTGCCCTGTTCCTGAAAGGGCTACGCCACTCTTACAACACAAGTAACGCTCTGGCTGCATTTTCTCTGCCATTGTAACCAAATGAACATCTTCTGCAACTCCATATTTCTGCAGAGGAGTGTGCTGAATATTTCCAGCATCAGCGAAACGTGACCTGTGCAGGCGCGGAGGAGGGAGGGACAGAGGGGGGCGTAGGCAGAACGAGACATGAAGGCATCCCATTTTCTTTCTATACGGGCCGGATAGCACGGATTGGTCAGCTTGTTCTCAGTCCTGCAGCTGCCACAGAGGTCTGATTATTTTCGTTCCTTTTTCTGAATACATAATGTATTGACTACTCTCAGGATAGAAGGACCATTTCACCCAGTATAACAAAATGTGTTTCTGAACAACATTACAGACCCTAGCTTTAAGTGAATCACTGGTATTCTGGTTCCACTCAAATCATCAACTACGGGTAAGCAACCATAACCATGATTCAATATGAAGTCAGTGTGAGTGTAAGCATGCAGGCATGTCTACAGGGTCATCAGGGGGACACCCTCTGACTGATGTTTTGTTGAGTTTCACATTGAAATATTCTTGGGTAGAACTTAATCCAGCCCTTATTGACTCCACATATCATGTGCATAATCTTTGAAATACAATGGTGCCCCATGTGTCAGTGTTGCTGAACAATAACAATTTAGACAGACAAGACACACACCTTGGTGTATGCAGCTTCCGTCTCTGCGATGGTGCGGTCAAAAGTGGCGCGGGCAGCGAGCCTTTGCGTCAGGCTCTCGTTGACTCGGCTCAGCTTCTCTGAGAGGACTCTAATGTCGTGTTGCAGCCGATCCTTCTCCTCTTCCTCCAGCTTGATCTGACGGTTCAACTCCTCCCTCTTGGAGTGCAGGTCCTCAATACCTAATGGAGACAAAAATGTGGATCAGCTCAGGCCAGTGACGAGGGATCGTATGCCTGTGTGATAACAGGCTTACTAGAACAGAAACAGAACAGAAGCCACAATTCACACTTTAATCTTCTCTCAGACTCAAGTATTCAACGTACTTTGTCAATTATTTTACTGATTACCTAATTCATTGTCTGATCTGTAAAATGTAAAAAAATAAATAAATACAAAAAAAAAACGTTCATCTGTATTTCTCAAAGGCCAAAATCACATCCTCAAATGTCATGTTTGGTCCACAGACCAAATATATTAAGTTTATTATGATAAAGGAGGGGAAAAGCACAAAATATTCACATTTAAGAGGCTGGAATCTGAAAATTAGCACATTTTGTCTTTAAAAAGTACTCAAGCCAATTAATCAAAACAATTGGCAAAAAATGTCATAGTTGACAGTTAATCAAGTTATCACTGCAGCTCTTGTAATATTACTTATGAAGTCGAACTCTTGGACTGGACTGGAAGTTTGAAACATTTTCATCCAGTTCAGTGTTAACCAAGCAAAAGTCAACCTTCAAATGAGGTCTGATGACATGGCAACACATTCGTTTAAGAGAATAAAGCCCTACTACAGGCATTGAAAAAGCTACCCGTTGAGCCACAGTAAGGGTCTGCGAAGGGTTACAGTCTGATTTCCAGAGCATAATCTGTACAGGTTAATCAGATTGTACAGTAGCATCCTATTTGCTCGTTAAAGTAGCTGGAAGGTCAAGAACTAAGCTAGAACAGTAACGTTACAAGCAGAGCAGAGAACAGCATCATGACAGATGTCTGACCTGATAGATTCAGAATCTGTTTACGAAGTGAGCAGCTACGTTTGGAGCCAAAGATAACTTTACATTCAAAAACCTATTCCGACAAAGAAGAACATACTGTCCACTTAAGCTTAACCTGTCTCCATTGACTACTTATATAGCACTTTTAGCGACTTTCCAAGAAAAATAGTATGACTTACATTTGACAAGTTCATTGTTGTACGTCTGCAGAGCAGCAGCTTGTTGGGTCATGTTGGAGTTTAGCTAACGTCCACCTAAACCGCGTTATAGAGACTCCACCTTGGCAAAGACAACGCTCAAGCTAACTAGCTACTTGTTTTCTAAACTATCTCAGCTTGTCACCTGTCTCCCTACGATACACGCGTCAGGGCTCAGACATATAACCAAAGATACTCCGGTAAGTGTTTTAAATGCGGTGCACGAACATGGCGGGTTTCCCGGACAACTGAACTAAAGGAGCCACCGGTTATCTGACGGACCTACCGACGGCTCAGGGCGCTTCTTCTCTTCTGGAGATACGTGCTTCACATCTAAATTGCTGCACTATAGCGCCTCCTTTTTACCGTTACGAGCTCTTCTCCTTCTTCTTCTTCTTCTTCTTCTTCTTCTTCTTCTTGTGTTAAGTCCTATGTCGGGTTGACATCCATACGAGTTGCATTACTGCCACCTGCTGGACTGTCATTAGCTTCACAGTGCAAACAACACTACTGTACTCAAAATCAGTTGGGGATATTTTAATGCTTCGCTTGATTGTTTACTCTGTGACATATCTGAATTTTAGTTTTGTACCTTGTGAATATTTTTGTTCCCCAAAAAAGATGTGTATATTTTATCCGAATATCTCTAACTCATTTTGAGTAGTGTATTTTTACTGTCCACCTAAAGGGACCCCCGTTCACACCATGGTACAGTCTATAATCCTGATGCAATCGTCTAAATTGGTGCAAATCTTTCAAATATCCTCTAGAAAAGTGTCTTGTGTTTAATAGCAGATACAAAAATAAACAATTGAAAATGTATAAATTTAATATTAAGATTAAGACTGGCTTTATTTATCCCACATCGGTGAAATTCACTCATTATAACAGCTCGAGATGCAACAAGTACAGGAAAAAAAAGAATCAGAAAAATATATATAAAGTTAACTATAAAATAAATAGATAAAAACAAGATATTTACAAAAAAAATGATAAGATATTTACAAAAAAAAAGGTGTAGGCCTAGTGCTTGAGTTAAACAGTCTGATGGCTGCCATCAGACTGTTTAACTTTATCCTATAAATGATCTGAGAGGTGTCAGCTTGACTAACATCCTCCTCTCACCCACCACCTCTATGGAATCCAGCAGACAGGCCAGGACAGAGCTGGCCCTCCTAACCAGTTTGTTTAGTCTCTTCCTGTCTGTGCTGCTAGTTGTGACAGACCTCACGTCATCAGGTAGTTTGTTCCAGAGAACAGGACCACAGTGTAGCCTAAATCAAAACATCCTCTCAGCGAATCTGGATCCTGTTAGTTACAGTATACAAACACCATCTGAGGTCTGGACTGGTCTGGTCATAGCAGTGCCAGGCAAAATCCAGGCATTCAAAATTGTACTTTTGTAAATTTAGGCCTGCCGTAGTAACTGTTGTAGGAACAATGCATTCACACTGCTTACAGTTCAGCCTGGTTGAGACAAATGTATGCACTTATTAACTAACATGGCCTAATTATTTTACTAATTTGCACCAATTACTACTAATATTCTGTCAGATAAAAAAGTCTCCCTCAAATACTATTTCACATCAGTTGTCAGTAACAGATTTTTGACTCCTACATTTACTTCAAGGAAAAAACTATTTTCCTTTTCTGTTTTAAACCCATAGGTCTACAAAAGTTTTTCACAGATAACAGTTCCTCTTGCACGGCCATTAGTCAATGTGCTTCCTCTCCCTTCTCCCCTTCTTTGACTGTGTAAAATGATTCATCACAGAGCACATTATTCAAATATTAACTGGTCGTTGTTGCTGTATGATCAAACGCTCAATTTACACCATTTCTATGTGCTGCCCATATAAGTGTTTGTCCATAAATGAAAACAGACTACTAAAATAATCAAGACAAATATGTCAAGAACATTTTTTTTAAACAGGTTAGTTTCATTCCAGTCATGAAGAAGTGAACAAAGAGAGGAAATTAAACAAACATCTGGCATAAACACAGATGAGAATAGCAAAGCAAATAAGGATCAGAGGAAGAGTTATTCAAGGAGGACACCTGGTCGTGTAGCATAAACATTAAAGCCGTAAGCGGGTGAAGATTAAACCACTCATACTTCTGTAAATCAAATCAAATATTTGTTATATATATATAAATATAGCCCAAAATCACAATCACATTGCCTCAGTGGGGTTAACAATCTGTAAAGTGACCAATATCCTCTGTCCTCAGACCCTCGCTTCAAGTGAGGAAAAACTTGCCACTAGTTCAGGCTTTTTTCTTTTCTTTTCTTTAAAAAAAAAAGAAAAAAATGCAGATTTGAATGAGCCAAACTAAAGCTACAACGGATATGTATCCATCAAGACTAGTTTGGTTTGTGTCTGGCTAGTTGTTAGCTGCACCTCAGGCTTACGGGCCCCACACACCGCCCAGACTCAAACTAACGTCCAAATGCCTATAGCCGACCACTCCATTACCTCTCGAGAATGTACACTATACTGTGGGGTTGGCAGCACGTTGAAAGCGGTGTGTTCAGTGCAACTTTTCTGCCGAACGGGTCAGACGAGAGGCAACGGAGTGGTCGGATATAGGCAGTTGGACGTTGGTTTGAGTCTGGCCGGTGTGTGGGGGCCTTTAAAGGCAGGAACACCCTGGCACAGCCATCGTTCCAATGTTGGGTTACAATGTACATCTCAGGCCTTTATCACTGTGCTCAATACCACAAGGGAGCTTGTGTCAGTGTTATAGCGCAATACAATTAGAGTTCTGACAAAAATGGCATTATTACTGGAATCATTGTTTTAAACACTTCGGACACATCAATTTGTTACGTGAATCATGTCATTGCTGGATTCATAACCCACAATTCAGCATGATTTTACAGATGTGGCTGTAGTGGATAAATCTCTAATTACAAAAATGAGTGAATGAGTAAATATGTGTGTATAAGTGAGAGGAAGAAAGTGTCGCTAATGCATCTACACTACAACTCACAGCAGGCATTTTGGCTTGTCATCATAGCAGGAACAGCACAGGTAGGGGCGTCGCACCCGTGGGGGATCTGGGTGTTTTAACACCCACACTTTTCCTGGTGAGACAGTTCAACACCCACACTTTTTTCTGCAGTTTAGCACAAAAGCCTTACTACAGTCGCTCAGTTTCTCTGGCTGCTCTGTGTCTGCGCTCGCTGCGACTACTCCCTCCCCCCCTCCCTCTCCTGTTGTTGCTTCAAATTCAAATTCATTTTTTTGAATTCAACTTTTAAAATCTTAAAGCTGTACTACAAACCCTTTTTAATTTATGAATTTTTAAAGTTTGGTCCCCAGCAAAATTTCTGCATATTGGTGATTCTGTGCATGTGACTTCTAAACCTCATCAATAGCTTTTTTCCACTGGATTGGGTTTAAATTTTTCCTGAACATCCAAGAAAACATACCATGTTTTTCATTTGAATCGTTATTGCTGAGTGGTTACAGTGACACAGTGACCAAATTAAGAACCAGAATGAAGAATCTGGAGAAGTGCACAGGCGTTACTAATATCACTAACGATGGTGAACGAAGTGTCCCCGGTAAAAGTCCTGACAGTGAGCCAGCATGAACAATACCCTGAAACTGAAGCAGCTAAATGAAATTCATTAATTCAGTTCATTAGATACACTTATACTTTTATTACTGTAAGCAAAATGTCTTTGATCAAAAAGGCCCACACATTAAAATTAACATATTTGTTCTGTATATGCATTTTATGTAGCACATCCAGATCTTGTTTTAAAACTCTGTCTTTGAGGTATTTTGAATCTGCTCCAGTAGTAACTAAAAAGTCCAAAGCGGCTAAATGGATTTTGGGATGAGAGTTTTACCAACTGCTATTTCAAGGAATTTGCATTGCAACATTTTTTCAATCAGTGCATTATTTCTGGAGGCATCTCACCTAATACATTTATTCTGGACCCATAGAGACTTTAAACATACAATCGATTTACCTTTAAACTCCAATCCACAATGATTTGAACTTTTTACATGACCGAAATGCAGACTTTTCTCAATTTCTTCCTCCACATTCCCTCAAACACTGCATGATGCAGATTAATCATATTTAATTGATTTATATGGACAAAACAATACTGCGTCTGCCAGGCATATTCTGTCATCATCAATAATAGCATGTCATTCTTTCTCCAATTTTTGCTTTGCTACGGTATGTTAGTCTTTTAAAAAAAAAATGTAATTCATCAGTTACGTTTATATATTTATCATTATTTTGAATCAGCACACTTTTTTCTTTTAGGTACATGATATTCAAAGCATCACTTCGGGAGATAGATGGTTGATTTTTGAGTCTCGGCACCAGGTTGTCAAAATTTGACAACCTGGTGACGAGACTCAGCCACAGGCTCAACATGTTGTTGCTCTAATGTCACTTTTAACGGTGAGAAAAACAGCTTTACCACCATGTATCTATGTACCACAAGTACCAAAAGTATTAATTCAGCGGAAAGGCACTTTTCAAAGTGTATAAGCATTCATATTATAATGCTGTTGGATTATTACAACTAATGCCATCATAACATAACCATCTGCAGCTGAACACCCCCAAGACCAAGGAGATGATGGGGCTGCAGCTGGATGAAGCAGCAAGAAGAGAGACGCCGGGCGACTGGACAGACTGGTGAGGAGAGCTGGCTCAGTAGTGGGCACAGGCAGAAAGAAGGACCCTGGACAAACTGCTGTCCATACTGGATGACACCCACCACCCTCTGCACAACACCTTCACCAGGCAGAGGAATGTGTTCAGTGGCAGACTGCTGTTTCAGTCCAGCTCCACCAACAGACTCAAAAACTCTTTCATCCCCCTGGCCATCAGCTCTCAGTAAAGGCAGGGAGGACAATAGATAATAGACAATGGACAATTTCTACCTTACTGTTTGCACTGTTTACTGTAGCTACTGTTCATTTGATATATAATATATTTATATATAATACTTTATATTTTATACAATTTGTACCTCTATTTGCACTCTGTCCATTTTGAGATCCTTGTCTTCTTGTTGTTTGGAGCAGAGCCCAGTTTGAGGTGCCTCAAGCTTATTGGACTTCCTCGAGGTGTTTGTGCTCCCTCCTAGGATTTTATTTTGAGGAAGGTGTCATCCACATATCTGACCCTATGGCTAGATGCTCTTGGAAGAAGCACTGAATTCAGCTCTCCAGTTCTTCCAGATACAGTAGAGTGTAAGACACCAGTTAACCCATGGAGCATCTTCTGGAGAGGCCGAGTGTATGTGAAAGAGGCAGTATTAAGGCAGAGGTCAAGTCCATGCTGAGGTTGGTTCTGTTGAAGAGAGTTGTCCTGTAGCAGGCTGTCCTCACAGACTCCAACACTTCATTAGTTGGTATAAATCTGAAGCGTGAGGTAACATCATAAGACACACTGGTCCAGTTTTAGTTATAGTTTTTAGTTCCAGTTTTAGTCATCCTTGTAAGTAACAGCTACGATCCTCAGATGAGGGCTTGACAATTGTTTCTATTTTTCTTTTTACTCTATTGACGGTGATATGTCGTGGTTTCTCCCTTGTGACAAATGTACTTATTGTAAGTCGCTTTGCACAAAAGTGTCTGCTAAATGCCCTAAATGTAAATGTAAATGTAGTTAAACCTTGACAAAGCTCTTGGAGTTTGGTACGTGGTGTGCATTGTTACAAAAGGAACTAAACGTTTCTTTGTACTTGACAGTGTTGTATGTTGATACGTCTGAGTGAACATCCCTTCCTGAGTATCTATAGTGAATATTTAATCCCTTTGTCTTTGTAGGCAGTCCACATAACCGTTTTTCTGTATCTGGGTTTCTGTTTCAGATGTAGTAGAATCACTGTGGTCACTTTTGCATGGCAGTCTGCTGATAGCAGAAATATGCATGTCCCTTGCCACTAAGATGATGATATCCTGGTCTACCTAAGTCGTGTCAGTGTATTCTTTTCAGGGATTGTGAAGGAAAGAGAGCTTCTGTCATAGGATGCATAGCTGACACTTTCATGCTGAATTGTTCTGCCTCAGTTTCTGCCTAGTTGTTTCTGATGTCTGGTCTTGTAGCTTGGACAAGGTCTAAAACAAACATCAACTGGTAACCTCTTGGGTAAGGCAACCTTCACTGGCTGGCGAGGTGTTTGATCCACTTGTCCTGAATGTCCTACAAGACTAAATTACTCAACGTGTTGGGATAACTGTGTATTTCTTTCTCGAGGTCGTTCCAGAAAAGGCAAATTTTACTGCTACAACGTACAATGCAATTTTAAACAATAGTGTGACTCCACTTTTGTGATAACATTTGGGCGAAAACCCTCTGCTGTTTTAGCACAACAATGCCCCATGTGCTCAAAGCCATGCAGGACTGTAAATAACTGGTTTTCCCAGTTTGGTGGGGAAGAACTTGACTGTCTTGCACAGAGCACTTGCCTTAACCCTCCATCGCTGACTGTGAGCCAGGTCTTAGTGCCCAACATTAGTGATCGACCTCGCTAACGCTCTTGTGGTTCAAAGGGAACAAATATCTGCAGCCAGGTTCCAAAATGGACGTCATTTTCAGGTGTCCACCTACTCTTGGCCGTGGGGTGTTCTGATCATAATAATCATAATGGTTTTGGGGTTGATAGAGTCCAACCTTGTGTTTTAAGTATGAATTAAGTGGTGGTGACAGTTGTGTTTGCATTTGGATAAAGGACTGACATTCAAATCTGTAAAGAATGACTATGGCACCATTGTGTGTTTGTTTGAATGCTGCGATCAGGCTTCTCACTGTCCCCTCCTCTGTAGCCGGATTAATTCCTGTTGTAACACATCATCCTTAACATATGAGGGCTATTATCATCAAAACTATTTTTAATATCATGGACAATATTATTGATAATCATACTCCCAGGTGTGGTATTACGCCGTCTGTGAATCAATAAATGTGACGTAATCGCGGGTGGGCGGAGTTTACGTCCAGGCACCATGGCTTCGGTTGGACCCGAGGTGAGTGTGTAAGCCTTATCTACACCGAGCTTGTTTTACTTTCACACTGTTTTCGTGGTCTTGGAAAAGGTGTTTCGCCCCGGCAGCCAGAAACGGTCCTGTGAACCGGCGAATTGACGGTGTCGCTGTGTGGTTTAGTCGTAAATTGCCCGCTGCCAGCCTAGAGTCTCTTGCTTTTGTGCTGGACCGGAGGGCAATTGAATGTGCAGGAAGATGCTGCGCCCCGGAACATGAATGATTCGTGCGGGCGCGCTGTGATCAATGCTCCAGTGTTTGCTCATACATTGTCCAGGCTCACGTCACTGTCCTGCTTCTGTCCAGCTTTAGCGGTTCAAAATAAACTGCAGAAAGATATGCATGCGTTTTCAGGCGATATTATTTATGGTTTTAGCGCTTTTATCTGTCACCGGCTTAATGATGGCTAATCTGTACACTGATGGTTAGCTAGCTGCTAGCAGCCGCGCTAGTTAGCAGACTGTGCACACTTTCTCAGTTTCACACAAAAACTGATTTTTGCGATTAACAAATTCTCTAAATGAGAGCGGCTAGTCGTCTTTATGTCATTTTGAACAGTACGACTGAGTACCTGGCTGATAATGTTGTGTTTCCATACGCTGGGAAGTCTGTTAGCTACATGATAATTGATGCAGTCAAATGAAGGCAACATTGGCAGTGCTTCTTACAACCTCCCACTGTAAACATATGGCGGCAGCTCTTCAGCCGGCTTTGATGCTCTTTCCATGACTATTTTTTCACATTAAACTTTCATCAATAATAATATTCCTGGTGCAGGCTTGGCTTTGTTAGCCATCCGCAGTTATTGTCACGGCTTTAAATCGGTACAAACCAGTGAAGTGCCTGCTTTAAGAAGTGGCATTGTTGCTTTATTGATGTTTCATCAGTAAAGTTGGACTAATCGGACCGATCGCCTGGCTTCAATGACACAAAAGTGTACAAATGTATCAGACATTCAGTCTTTGTGTCTTTTTTTTTTCTTCATGTGTGAGATAGGATGCGGTGTTGTTCGGCAGAGGTCGCTCGCACAGCGCTGAGATGATATCTGCTCAGCAGTGCTGAGAGTATCATGAAGTGAAGCAAAAAGAAAGGTGTGGGGCACTGAGCTATGCAGCCACTTCCGTTTGCACTCACGACGTTGTATTACGTTATTTGTTGATCCATTTTCCTTGACAGAAACAACTGGTGGCCTCTAAGGGTCAGTTCTTCCTCTTAATTGAAAAACAAACGTTCCTCCATTTATCTCTAAAAGTATCAAGCCATGCAGATACTTTTGGTTTAGTGTGTTGAAATGTTGGTAATGTTGAATCTCTACCTCCTCCAAAAAAACCAATGGATGTGAATGGGTTTTCATTGTACTCAAAGCATTGAAAGATTACTTTTAACCGCTATGTGTTTATAGAAAAGCATGCACCTGAAATCCACAGACCTCACCGTCATCAGTTTTTGCCTTGTACCACCATCAGAAGATGAAGTGAGTGCTAGATATTTACTGCTTGAAATTACAAAAAAAAAAGAGGAAAAAGAGTCACTTCCTGTGTGATAGTCGTAGTTCAAACGGACATCATTTACATTCTCCAGACAGATAGCTGTTGCTTACCCAGAGGCCGATTAGTAGGACATTAACAGCAAGTCATTTCACAATAAATGTTCAGTACTCAGCTTAATGTTCAACTTCACCCCACCCTCCAGATGACACAATTTGTGATTCCCATCCCAATTTGTGATGTCAGTTATCGTATTTTAAAAACAACAGGTTTAGGTTTCAGTTTGACGTAAGCTAGCATTGATTAAAGGGGCATTGATAGCTGTGCCTTATATCAAACAGGTGTTTGTAATTTACTGGTCACTCGGTGTACAGTGAGTGGCTTTCATTCAGCATTCCGTTCATGTGTGCCCAAGCTGAGCTTTGGGCTCCTGTTGCTGAAGTACACTGTTGAGGTGAAATGGCCAGTATTGGCCTTATGACAGATGCCTCCAAGGAAATGTCATGTTCTCTCAGGCATCTCCATAGAATTTAATCGGTATCATGGTGACGTCACAAGACGTGTTACAAACAAAGAGTTTTAGAAGATACAGGAGTCATTTATTATCATTTTACGGCACAAAAATGTAGTTTGTAGTCCCTTTATGCTTCCAGTGAAAAGATCAATTATACAGATGGACTTATAATAGTCTGAGGAAAAAAGCTGATACTTCTGTATCTTTTGCCAGACGGCAGCAGGGTGAACAGACTGTGGCTGGGATCTGTGCAGACATCTCACTTCACCAGTATCACTCATGCTCGGTAGCTGAGTACCAGTGATACCTGCTGCAGAGCCTTCCTGTCCTGGGCGTGCATGAACCAAGCCAGCTTGTGATATTTCCAGTTGGGATGTTTTCTGTTGCTCCTCTGTAAAAGTTGACAAGAACTTGACACAGGGATTTCACTTTCTTAATTTTCCTTAAGTAATGACCACTAATGTTTGCTTTAGGTGCTTGGAGAAAGCATTTGACTGATAAGAGCATTGTAGGCAGTATAACTGTCAGAATAGATACAACATCATCTAGCTACCACTACTCCATCCAAGTCTTCATACACTCACTGGCCACTTTACTAGATAAACCTGCTATACTGCTCATCAAAGCAAATATGTAATCATCCATCTTGTGGCGGCAACTCAATGCATTTAGGCATGTTGACATGGTGAAGACATTTTACTTTACTGAAAATAAAAAAAGATTTATAAAAAAAAAAAGAAAATATCCAGTGAGCAGCAGTTCTCTGGGAAAAAGTGCCTTGTTGATGGCAGAGGTCAGAGGGGAGAATGGTAGGACTGGTTAGAGCTGATAGAACGGCAACTTTTACTTAAATAACCACGCGTTACAACCAAGGTATGCAGAAAAGCAATTCTGAATGCAGAAAGCAGAACTTCGAGGCAGATGAGCTAAGGCAAAAAGACAACACGGAGTGCAACCTTTGTCAGCTAGGAACAGGAAACAGGCTACAGTTAACTGGCTACCTCTAAACTGGTTTCTTGAACATGACAACAAGTTGACTACTTAAATGGCCTCTACAGTCACCAGATCTTAATCCAGTAGAGTACCTTTGAGATGTGGTGGAACAGGATATTTGCACTACGGAAGTGCAGCAAACACATCTGCAGCAATTGCATGATGCTATCATGTCAATATGCACCAAAATCTCTGAGGAATATTTCTTTCAAGAATTAAGGCAGTTATGAAAGCAAAAGGTGGTCCAACCTGTGAGTAGCTAAGGGCTGTGTTACTGACTACCTTTCAAGCAGTCGATTGATGCCCAGCAAATTAATTCCTAATCTTTTTTTACACGCAGATTGTTGCCTTCAGGGCTTATCCCACCAGTAGATTTACATACAGTAACAACACACACACACACGCACACGCACACACATGCACACAAACCAGCAAGGATCTCGGAGGACAAGCTACCATACAACAACAAAGCTAATGTAAGCTATTGGCAGAGCTATTAGCAGAGCTAGTGGCCTTGCACTGCAGTATACAGTTCCACAACACACTTACCACTTGTTATTTAGGCTTCAACTGAGGCTCAACATTCAGGGTTTCTTTTGACTGTCCCTCAATATTACAACAGCATCTAACATGAACACAATATGAGGCTGAATTTAGTGAAGTCAAAGGAAGAAGGTACATTTCTGCTCATTTATCTGAGAATATTTAAAGCACTAAACATAAATTACAGCAGAGACTGATTTGAATGACGGTATCTAGGCCTGTCATGATAATCAATAAATCAATTAATCGTACGATAAATAAAAATGAGCTCGATAATTTTGCCGGCCTCGATAATTTCCATTTGCGTGCTTGTTTGTTATCCTCGTGTCTCTCTTGTGAACCCTCTTGTCAGTCACTCTGTCTCTGTGTGTGGAGGCGGGGCCCTGCCCCTGACATACAGAGTGCAGCATGAGAGCCCCGTGAGGAGAAGCAAGCCAGAGGTAAAAGTTAAAGCTAAAGTTGTTCTGAGTGTGGAAGGAGAAGGTTTCACTTTCAGCGAACAATGGCAAAACAAACTTCCGCGATTCCACCAGATACTTGTCCGCTGCGTGACTGCTCCGCCACGCCAGCAGAGCTGATAGGTTTCACTTTAGTCTCTGTTTTAACTTCCACCAGGTCCGCTGCGCTGCGTATCTGCTCTGGCAGTCCACAGGACTTCTATGCAGCAAAATCAGCTGAATTTAGCACGAGCAGACAGGAAGTCACGCACCGAAACAACAATATAACATCCGGTTACGTTTCAAAATAAAACGCCCCGTGTTGACGCCAGCACACAAATCTCAATAAAGAGACAAATACAAGCTCTTCTACTAATCCTTCGATCAGGAACACTTCGTGTTGTTGTTTTTATAACACATAACTATAACTGTGGTACTGCAAAACCGGATCGGTACTTGCATTATTATGCCATTATCATTATATTAATTGAAAAATGGTCTCAAAACGACAATATTATCGTTTATCGCAATAACTTCTGGGACAATTTATCGTCCAGCAAAATTTGTTATCGTGACAGGCCTAACGGTATCTGCAGGAGGGACACTTAATCTCCCTGTACTTTAGTTTGGAATCTATCTGCGAGTTTCCTGGGGAGGATATTGGGGATATTATTGATAATATAAGTATAAGTAACAAAGTATCATGATAACTGGCACAACAGAAATTTTAAGGTTTAAGAAGCGTAGCTAGGTGGGCTAAACAATAAAAATAACGTTAGTAGCAGGGCTCCATACTAACTTTTTTTCACTGCTGTCCTGGAACCTTCCCAAAAAACAATTCTAACTGTCCCGAAGTGAATAATAAACTGAAATTAGATAAATAAATTATTTGAGACTAACAGGACTAAAAGAAACAACTGTAGTTTGTACGTGGTGGTAACGCATCTTTAAGCTTGTTTGCCAAACACCATTAAGACTCAAAGAAGTAGTAAACTTGTTAACTTGATAACTAGATAAATAGCTCAATAGTTCTCCTCCTGCCAGTATCAAAATGGAATTGTTGTTCACAGTGTAACATTATTTAGGAAAAAATACTTTACGTCACCGTCGATGTATATTACTGCATCTTTTCGGATATCAACGTGTCATTTTTTTAACGCCTCCTGCTGATTAGTCAGCCAGTGATTGTACGTGGCACTGACACAGCACTGTGGAGAGATAGATGTCTATGGTTGCATTACAACATGTGTTTCATTTTAGTCAGCGCTTGGTTCAGTTTAGAACACTCCTCCTAGTGGCACTTCAAAAATAAGGAAATCAATGTAGGAGTGTATGTTATTGTGCTTAACAGCTTTTTAAAGTCAATCGTGAAGATATTCACGATTATCCTGATTTATCCTGATAATGGAAATTTACCATTGTCATCTTTTCCAAAAATCATGATCCGTGACAACATTTTATGTTGTCTCCTCATTGAGATTTTGACCTGATGATAGCACTAGTTGAAAAGTTAGGTATTCATCCTCTGGGGACATTGAGGGAGAATCATCTGGTGAATGATAATTATCTTTAGCAAAATGGTAATCCATCCAAAAGTTTTGATATATCTCTGTCTATACTAGCTCGATTGCCATCCATAGAGCCATGATGCTAGCAGGGCCAAATAACACTTCACAAGTTAACATGGCCTAGAGTTTAGATTCGCGGCCCGAGGATGGTGACAGGGAAATATCCGGTCTGCGGGCCGGGTTGGGTCGGGTCGATATTTCCCGCCGCTATACTCGGGCGGGTGGGCCCTTGATCAAGCATTTGTGTTTTTTAAAAAAATAATAATAATCAGAAATATTATATATCTTTTTAGCAATGTAGGCCTAAGTAACAAATGTGTACAAATTGCACAAAGTTGAAAAACGCAACACGTGTCGCAGCACACGTGTCTCCTCCACTCGCACATAAACAAGTCGTGGGCAGTGTCGGCTTTGTCGAGTGCATTAAATGCGGCACTTGTTGCATTATTCGTATTAAAAAATTGTCGGGTTTAAATCAGGCTCATAATTACAGTTAATTTGTCGGGCTGTGCCGGGCTCGGACACAACGTCCACAGCCTCGGGTATGGTCGGGCTTGATTTTTTGGGCCCGATCTCAGCTCTAGCACAGCTTACCGACGAGGCTTTTTTAAAACTGCGTCATCTGCTTCGCTTCGGCATTGTGACCCTTTAACCATAGAGAAATCTGTTCCATCTAGTTTGAGTTTAAATCTGTCCATTCATGTTGCAAACCAACTTTGTTACAATTTATTTAAGTCCAGATAGAGGCTCAAATGAGTTTCAAATTATAGTGTTGCGGGATTGAGGTTTTTCTTGCATACAGGCTGACTCTTTGTTGTTGTTAGTTAAACTGTTCTCTCCTCATGGATGACCTCCTTTCATGTCGTTTGGGCGTTGCATACCAGCTCACAGGTGTGTTCAACTCTACTGTTATTGTGTCCTAACTTACAATGTTGGCTTCTCACCTCTCTAGTTTAAAGTATCTGTCTGATTTTTTTTTTTTTTTTTGCAGCTCTGTCATAGCTGAAGATAAAAACTTATTTCTCTACTTTATTGAGCAATGAGTCCTTGAGAGTTGGTAAACCTGAGCCTGTGTGTCAGCACTAGGTTGTCTGTCATTGTTCATTCTGAAATAAGAGGAGCTGCCAATATCTCTACATCTGCATTCCAATGTGTCTGAGATGTTGGCTCAAGTTGTGGGAGAATTAATGTGAAAATCATCTTCTAGAAGACCAAATGCCAAGAGACCACATGCAGAACAAAGACCTGACAACAATAGAAAGCCTTTGTTAAGATACATTATGCTAAGTTGGTCTTGTACATTTATATTCACTTCGTTTGTACTGAGCACAACAGAATACTTGTGTTTATCTGTTCTGCTCTTTTTGTGGTTTAATTCATCCTCAATGGCACTTCAGCCTGTTACTTAATTTCTGTGATGTAATATCTGTTACACGGCCTGGCAGCGTTGTGTTTTGCTGCCTTCACTGGCCTGAGGCTCAGTGGAGACAAAAGACTGTCCTGTTGAGAAGTTGGGATGTGGCCTGATGTCTATGATTGAAAACTCCCCAGGCTCTGCATTGGTATCCAGTTTACTTGACTTTTTCCTTTTTTGACCTGTACCAGTTTCCCCCTTCTCTTAAACTGTCTCACAAACCGGCTATGAAGCTCCATTCCCCCTGAGCAACATCAACAAGTTAATAGTAGTAGCAGAAATAAAACTGAGTGAGTGTTTCTGGCCAAATAGCTAAAGACATAAATATTAGCATAAAGGGTTGATGAAAACCTTAGTAGGGTATGTGTTAAGCAGGATTTTTAAATGCACTTCTCCAGTCATGTTGGTATACAGTAAGGTAAGGAGTCTGCTCCACTGGATACCTTCAGTGGCAACGAGGTCTTCCACTTTATAGAAATGGAGGGGTGCTACAGTTTGAACCGACTGAGCATGCTCTGTGGAGACCCTCTGAAGAGCAGGACCGACAGAGGGAGCCACCAGGTCACATGACTGTCGAGGTGAATGTGCATGCGGGGAATGAAAAGGAAAAGCGGAACAGTCTGTTCGACACGTTTTCGTCTCTCTCTCTCTCTCTCCCCCTCTCTCTGTCCTCCCTCTTCCCTCTCTCTCCCTCTCACACACTCTCCCTCACACACTGCCTCTCTGACGCCTTCTTCTCCTCAATGGAGGCCATGAGAAGAAAGCAGGTATGGTGCTTCCTGGAGGCACACAAGGGAAAAGACATAGCTTTCTACTCTTCACCCTTGGTTGGCTTTGAATGGTCTGAGGAGATGCATAGGCTTGCTTCTCAGTTCATTTAAGCTGTGAAGTTAAAATCAATTGTTTTGGGTTCCTGCTAGTTTCTCATTTTGTAAGATGCACTTCTCGAGACAGTTGCTGCTGCTTTATCAGCAACTGATGGCTCTTAATTGTGGAAATCGAGGATTTAATCTCGTGGTGCAATGCTTGTTTTTTTTCTTGGTATCAGTGCTGCTTTATCAATGACAGATTTGAGTGTGTCGTGTTGGATCCTGTTGTTGGGGAGAGCTTCTCATGGATCAGAGTAACTGCTGTATTTAGAGCAGCCACAGCAAGGGAAACATGATGTGACATGAAGATTGAAGTTCTGACTTCCTGAAGATCTGAAAACTACCCTACGAGTAGTTTTTAAAGCTCAAAACCAACCTCCTTTTGACACACCTTTGCTTTTATCCCTCCTATGTTTCCCCATGGTCAGGATATAATGAGGTCCCTGGGGACTGGAGGTATACATAGTTTAGGTTATGTGGTCAGGAATATACTCAGACATAAGGGTGCAGTGACTGTTTATCAATCTAGAGGTTGCATCTCAGTCTGCAATGGTAGCTGAGGTTCAGGCCTTGCATGTGTTGATCAGCCAGTTTGCACAATCAGTCACTGGAGAGATAAATGATTGGCATTTTCCTGGAGTTTATTTTTGGATTTTATGCAAAGCAGCATCATGTACTTTTGTTATTTCTTCATTTAGATAGCAGACAGTCAGCAGGTGACAGGAAACAAGGGCAAAGAGGCATTAAAGTCATTACATGTCAGATACAGACGGGTTGTTGCGATTGCACTGCCTGCAATTATTTTCTGTTAAGAATATGCAAAACCAAAAATTGTATACATTTTCTTTACCACATTCTTTTCTTTTTAAATATTATTAACTGGATAGGAAAACTAAAAAAATGAATTCTGCTGCACAAAAATTATTCTTCTGTTCTTGTAAAATCCTGTTTAGATTCACTTCTTTCGGCCTTTATAGAATTCATTCAAATTAAAAAAAATCCGATGAGGAGGAAATCACTCTTTAGTGAAACCACTCGTAGCCTATAGCTGCTGCAGTTTAAGGGATCATATAACAAAAATGTGGGACTACCAGAACTCATTCATTGTTCTCTTCATTTGATCTCTGGCTGTTGGCATCTTCTCATTGGCAGTGTTAACAGCTGATTGTGTCATGTACGTTTGCTTTTTGTTATGGTAGTTCTTACTTGTTTTTAGGTCTCCTGCAGTTCTTATTAAGATGGGTGACATCACTGCGAAACATCCAGGCCTTGTCACATACCACGCTCACATTATCCTGTAAGGACTGTGAATGATTGATGCATCAGAAGCTTTTTACCATAATAATCTATGAAGAGCTAATTAACTAACAATGACTAAGCTTATTTGCAGTTTCAAAAAAAGGTCACATCTGGAATGTAAACCATGATCCTGGAGTCATATTTTTTACCACCATGGCTGAAGCTTTAGTCTATTCTAATTTCTTTCCTTTTTTTTATCTGCTTCTTAAGGTTCCTGATCAGGCCTCAAAGCCTTGGCTTAACATTTGGAGCTTCTCTAAGCAGCTCCCATATCCATTTCCATGAGCCTCCAGACCCCTACGTTCCCCATCTAGTGGAAATTTGCTGCAATGGCCACGTTGTGTCAGTAAACAATCTGGTTGCGAAATGGCGGAGATCTGCAGACAGCCTTCTCTGCCTCCCTTCCCCCCCTCTCCTTTCAGTCTCCAGTCTGTATGTTCCACTTTCCACCACTAGGGGGAGGGATGGGGCTGGTGTTTCTTTTTGTTACTGGCTTTCCTCAAACCATGAGTAAAAAGGGGAACTAAAGGAGTCTTCTTCTCCTCACCCTTGCTCATGCTTATTAGATTCCTTGAGATCATACAGCGCAGAGGACTAGATGTTCTTTGGGAAACACCCTCAGTCGTTGTGCTCCCATCTCCTGGCCTGACCTTGTTGCTGTTTGACAAGGTGCATGGTCGTGTTCAGCTTTGGGACTCAGGAGCATGTTTTTGGAGAGTGATTTGGGAAATCTGTCCTCATGGCTCTTTTAGTTGTGGTCTTAGGTTGAATGCAGGTTTCGGGAGACTGGCTGGCTGTTTTTGAATTGAGGATTCAAGAGGAGAATTTAATTAATTGAGTCCGTTTTCAGTGGTCTTTGCCATCTGCTGGTCTTTTGATTGTCCTATCAATACCTGCTTTTACCACTCACTAGATATGACTAATCGGTCTGTACACCCACCTTTATTCTGTTTGGTGTGAGTCTCCACATAAGGCCGGGGAGAGTGCAAACCTTCCTCCTCAGTCCGAGGTATGCTGCTCTTCAAGGTCAAACTGACCTATGACCACTTTCCTTAAACGTATGATCTCAAAAGTGTGAAGGGGGTCGTGATGTTTGTCTCTTGGGCCTCTCTTGTTTCTTTTGGGCTCATTTTCCAGGAGCGAGCATGAGGTTGGCAGTCTGCTCAGGAGGAAGAAACAGGATTACATTTCCTGGTGTTGCCTCTTCAACTGCTTCCTCCTATGGGATGTAAAGATGGTCTGTGGGTGGTTGTTATTTCTTTTGAAGCTCCGGCAGTGCATGCACTGCTCTGCTGGTTGGCTATAGCATGAAAAGAGTGAAGACAGGCAATGAGAGTGTATGGGGGTTGCCCTCATTCTCTCGGCTTACTCTATCTGGCTTACTTACTCTCTCTGCTTTTCAGTAATGTTTTTTTGTCAGTTTCAAAGAAAGTGGTTTCTGCACAGCACTCAGTGACTTAAACAGACACACACTTTGTTTTTCACATTAGAAATTTCTGAAATGATTGGTTAGAAGTTGAATACAAAAGAAATCAACAGCAGTTCTGTTTTCCTAAGTTTAATATAGGGATGCACCGATCCGACTTTTTCAGTCTCGATACCGATGCCTGGGCTTTGTGTATCTGTCGATACCCGATGCCGATCTGATACTGTTGTTGAATTAATAATAAACTGTATACCTCCCACCTTATACCTTCCTTCCACCATGTGGAAGAGACTAAAGGCACCAGACTTTCCTAACTAACAAAATAATCAAACAGTTACAAAACAATGTAAACATGTAAAAAGAAATATTTGAATTCTTATTTATTTGTTATTAAAAAAAACAATTTTGCATTCAAATCTAAAACAGAATGTAATTAAACTTAAATTAAAATAAATAAAATGTAGTTGGAGTTGTAGGATGTGCTGCGACAAAAAAAACTGGATCAGCCTGTGGATCTTTTAATTTTTCTGATCCCCGAGCTATTTTGTCAATATCGGGGCCGATATCAGATCTTAATATCGGATCGGTGCACCCCTAGTTTAATGCATTGTCTTTTAGAGCTGCAACAATTAGTTTAATTGAAAATGAATCTGACAACTATTTTTTCAGCTAAAGGAGGAAACGAGTCTTGTTTTGGCAGATCAATAGTCTAAAGTCCCCAAATGTTTAGTTTACAATGACATTAAACAGACAAAAGCAGCAAATTCTCAGAGTGTTTGGGATTATTGCTTGATAAATGACCTAAACAATGAACCGATTAATAATTTCTGTGCAGATGTCATAAACAGAGTATCTTTTGGTTTTGCTTATACAAACCAAGCACTTTAGAGAGGCCACTCTGGGCTTTGGAAACTTGTCATAGGCTCAATGAAGATCAAATAATTGTTAGTCGGAGCTCAAAATTCGTTTTCCCCTGATGTATGTGTTTTCTTTTCTGCAGCCCGCTGGTCTAGCCATAGGCAGTGTGGATAAGGGTGCTTCCACAAAGAAAGAGGAACTCAATTCAGCAAGCAACGGCGAGGAGATGCCAGGTACTACTCAAATTAAACTTGAAAGCGCTTAATTTATTGAAAGGACTTGTATGCATTTTAAGTTATAATATTTCATTGTTCTTTGTCTAGATGGTGACAAAGACGTAGCAGCCAGACTGGCTTCCTCACCGGCAGCAGAGGCAATGCTGAACGGCACTGAACGTGACGATACGAGGCACAAGAGCCCAACACATGGCTCTGCAACAGGCAACAACAAGACTTTACTGCTGGTAAACGAAAATGGCTCGTCAGACACGGAGCCGCCGCACGCTTCAGTTACTGGAAGCAATGGATTTATTCTCACTAAGCAGAAGAAGGAAGGCGGCTCTGCGGCGTCGCCGGGTTTAGGAGTTTCCCCTCACAGGACTAACTGGTTGCCTTCGGGCTCACCGACAGGGGGACACATGAACACACCCCTCCATTCCTCTGCGTCTGGGTGTGCACAGAGTTTAGGTGCACTAAGGACTGACCCCAGCACAGGGACGACACCAGACACTAAAAATGGCACAGCATCGCCTCCTGCACCAGCTTCAGCACCGGTCACGATACACAGAGCGCGCAAGACCATGTCCAGACCTGCTGTCAGCCCGGCACAGAAGGTAAACCATCAGAATCCATTGGATTATCAGCAGCTCAATGGTGTTTTCTGACCCATTATTGTCTCTTTTTGTGAAGGTGATATATGTGAATCATTAAATAAGTAGACATGTTCAGTACCATTTTTCCTTCCCCATACTGATTGTGATACCTGAACTTTGTGTATTAGTGGATAATAAGTACTGATCAGACACCAGTGTGTACGGATTTGATTAAAGTCACACAAATCACCTCGAGTTTATGGAAATTAGGCTACTTGATTTGTGGGGGAATGAGGAGGGATGCTTTCCCCCTTCTTTGCAAAATTACCAAAATGCATCCTCCTTATTCACCTGGCATCCCTCTTCATCCCTCAGAGATCACTAATGGGCAGATTGGGTCAGTTACAACCGATACATTTATGAAAAATATACAATTTTGACAGAGCATTACTCTTTTAAGGGATAGAACTTTTCTATCCTTTAGAGCACTAGAGGCCCAGGAAACTTGCAGACCTATTGCAGCCGTAAATCTCATGTGGCATCACTAAAAATGAACAATTCACCTACTAGGTACTTGTGCAGTAAAACATCAGTTAAGATGCATACAGTTGTATGGGATGCTGCTGGGAGATAGCAGGGTCTCATTTCTAATAATAAATTATGTGGCATCACATTGGTGCATAGACAGCCACACCAATGCTGATTCCAGGATTTTCGTGGAGTATCGAAGGTCTCTGATCCCCAGAGGGGAAATTCAAGTTTTAAAGATACACTAAATGACAAATGTATTTGGACATCCTAAAAATTAACACTCATATGTGATTATCAAACTTGTCATTCCAAACTGTGGGTGTTAATCTTGCTGCTCTAACAGCCTGCACCCTTCTGGGAAGACTTCCCATCAGCATGGCTGCAGAGATTTTCTCCCATTAGAGCATTAGTGAGGTCCAACACTGATGATGGGTGATAAGACCTGGGCCATAGTCAGTGTTCCAGTTCATCCCAGACGTGTTGAATGGGGATAAGGTCAGGATTTGGTGCTGGCCAGTTAAGTCATTTCATAGCAAAATAGGAAAAAAAAAACATTTCATCATGGATCATGGTTTGAACAGGGGCAGGGGCACTGTCATGCAAAACCAAGAAAGGCCTTCTCAAGATTGTTCCATGAATTTTAAGAAGAAGAAGAACAGTGATGTCTAAATATCTCTGTATCCTGTAGCATTAAGATTTCCAACAACCAGAACTAAGGGGCCAACCCATGAAAATCACCCTCTGATCAAAAGTACACAATGTGTCCACATACTTTTGTCCACATAGTGCATCTTTACAAAATCACATATAAAACGATGAAGTTACCTGATGCCTGTGAATAACGGTCCAAAATGTAATTATCCTAAATTTTTTTGTGATACCACAAAACCCCCCTGCCCGATGCGTGCACCTAAGCCAAGCACCAAGAGGACCATGTTTACTGTAAAGCACAGGGGTCAGTGTCGACTTGAAGCAGATTGGGCAAACATGTGGACAAAAAAATCTGGGTGAAAATCAAACAGATTCAAATCTGTTCATGTCTGGTGGTGTAAATTGGTAAATCCTTCTTGTTTTTTTTTTTTCACTCGCAGCTTCTTAACAGGGAATTAAGAGAAGCAAAGAGTGCCAAAATGGAGAAAATGGAGACTCGCGTTGTACCTGAAGCTCAGACATCGTCGCAGCAGTCCTCCGCTCAGAACCATCTACCTCAGACTCCATCGGCTTCAGCACAAACAGCCTCAGCAGCTTCACCAGCGCCTCCTCCACCTGCGGCTCCTCCAACTCCTCCGACGGAACCCGCAGCACATGTGGCCCCTGAAGCTCCTGCAGCACATGTGGCCCCTGAAGCTCCTGCCGCACATGTGGCTCCTCCAGTTCCAGCCAAACTCCATTTAGGTCCAGACAGATTCCATTACCGCAACACAAAATTGTAGAAAAAAAGCCTTTGTTTTTGGGTTTCAGTGAAAAGTAATCAGTGGATTAGAACAAAGCATCATCTCTTTGAGAGTTTTTCTGCAAATGTGTGTGTTGTTCTCTCATGCTGTAGGCTCTTACTCAGGAGGGTTTTCATCCCGGAAGAAGAAGAGGAGGATGGGGACGTACAGTCTGGTTCCCAAGAAAAAAACCAAAGTGCTTAAGCAGAGAACTGTCCTGGAAATGTTTAAGGATCTACAACAGTCTGCCAAGAGTCCGCAGGTCTGTGCACCTCAGAAAAGAGACTTTCTCAATTTTTCTCCCACGTTTTTATATTCAGTATTAAGTCCCTGAGGTAATGTTGAATACATTTTTGAACACATTCCACTCTTGCACGCTTTGTGAACACTTCATGAACGTAGTCAGATGGTGTAGATACTTGCTCTGGACACATTTTGTTTATTTTACAGCATGTTTGAGATTGTTATGATTACCTCCAGTCCTTTCTTGTCATGCAGACTAAAGAGGTAGCAAACATAAATGGGGAGAAGCTTGAAAATGCATCTGAAGAGGAGGAGTCCGAGGAGGTGGAGTCTGAGGAAGAGGAGCGACAGCAGCCAGCAGAAGAACCTGTCAGTGCTGCCCAGGAAGCAACATCTGAACCCATCTCTCAGGTTGGAACATAAAGCAGTGGTTTCTTTTATTATCCTGACATTACACATGTGAAACTTCCTGTTTTTTAAGACAAAGTGCAGAACATAAAGGCCTGTTGAACTGTTTGAAATGTTTATTTAAATTTCCCAGGTGGGCTTATTGTCAGCTGATGAAAGTTAAACGTTCTTGAGATATAATATTGGAGACAATAGTTGAATTTCCCTCAAGTATCACTGCATGACTGCGTTAGAGCAAAGCCTGTTTTGACATGTCGTGTTAAAGGCTGCTAATGAACCCTGTTTTGTGTTTGTGGTGGAGGCTGGGGACGAGCAGGAGTCTGAAGAGTCTGGAGAGGAAGAGGGGGAGGAGGAGGGCACAGAGTCCGACTTGGTAAGACTGTCAGTCATTACTCAATCTAACTGCTACGGATTGCAGTTGCATTTTATTTTTTTCACCTCTCATTTAAATGACTTTCTGTCAGCTTTTGAAATCATCCCTATGTCTCTCTGCCTCCAGAGCACAGAGTCCAGTCTGAAGAAGAAGTTGAAAAAGAAAACAAAAGCAGACAGCGCCTGGCTGAGGCCGTCCAGGAAACGAAAGAGGAGGATAAAGGCCAAAGGTGATCCTGTCACACACACCTGACAGAGTCATAAACCTGCTCACCTGTGCTCCACGTCAGGAGGAAACCTGCCAATGTTGTTAGCAAACTTTAAACTCACTCAAAACTATGTCATGTTAATTCCTCCACCCTAAAATCTTTTGAGATTCGACTGGGACCTGACATCAAATCCTATTGGTTAAAAATTGCACAAAAAAACTCATTTCCCAGGATAAAATTGTAATTATCATAACTCAAAGCTGAAAATGAGCTCTAAACTGCATTAGCTCTCATAGTTTAGCACAGTTAAGCTTTGATTACACAATGGTATTACATTATTTTGCACACCATATTGATATTTTCTGCACTTCATGAAATTCAAATACATTAAGCATTATTTCCTTTGGCATTGCAGCTATAAGCTTTGTAGGTTCTTTCTTTTTGCTAAAATGTCATGGTAAACAATGAAGCCTTTTCTGATGGATCACTGTCATTTTGCTCAGAACCAGAAGCGGTGGATCAGCCTCAGGCTTCATCTCATGCCCAGCCAGGCGATGGGAAAGAGTACACACAGATTCCCTCACCTGAGTCTGTCAACCTCAACAAGCCCCAGGAGCCTGCAGTTTCCTCACAGAACAAAGGTGAGCTTAGAGGAAATGAGGGAACTTGGTACACTTATTCATAATAATCAATCCCATGTGTTCTGTCCACCATTGTCACCAAGTTGTGGTTTTCTTGACTTTACCATACCAGACTCATCTAAATCACAGACTGTGGCTGTGTGAGTCATGCTTTATAGTTATTTTGGGGGCTCTGTGTAGACATCTGACTTCACTGATATCACTGATGCCCATCACTGCACATCCAATGCAAATTTATACTGGATGCAGTCAAAATGATTTCTATTGAATTTCACCCATGGTGGCTTTAAGGAGCTGTCATGAAATCAACTGCACAGATTAAGAGAGTTCAGGCAAATAGACGAAAGATGAGCAGTTAACCGGTCAAACATATATGGTTCTCTGAATTAAATGTGATATTTTTTTACAAACCTGTCCACAGATATTATCATATTGTATATGATATGAAGCCCTTGCCACACCCTCTTCCCTCACTCCTGTGGTATTCGCCTCTCTTGATTTTTGTTCAAGAAAAAAAAAAAAAGCCCATATTCTCTTAACAATGTAAAGTTACTACATGAACATATACGGCACATCTGAATTTGAGGAAACTCTGGCCACAGCTCAGTGTCTACAGACTACTGATTGTCTGGTACATCACACAGATCATTGTCAATTCTAATGCCTTTTCAAGATATTTATTGTTTATCTCCTGATATCACAGTGCTTCTTGCTCAGAACAGCAGACTATTTATTTGTTACGCCGATCAGAAGGGTATCATACTTCAATACTTGCTACCAACCAAAATATGTTTAAAGCACTAAGAAGAGTACTAAGAATGGTCACTGCTTATATTTCAACAAACAAACAAAAGAGGTTTGTCTTGTCTTTGTTGGAAACAAAATACAGTCTTGTTGGAAAACACATTTATATTTGAAAGAAAAGTAAGACTGAAAAATATAAATGTCAAAATAATGTCAAAGAAGCCTATCTACAGGTCAGTGGCTTTGAGGGGGTGTTGTCTAGTGAGAGAGTGACATCACTGCCAGCCTATCATTTGGTGCATTGAGTCCTTCTGATAATTGAACTGAAACAAATTTAAACTGATATAGAGGTAAATGATTTGGACTGTGTCTCTCTGCAGACACTTCGATGTCAGCCATCGAGGAGGCTCAGGAGCTTCCACTCTGCAGCTGCCGCATGGAGACGCCCAAAAGTCGAGAGATTCTTATCCTGGCAGACAGGAAGTGCATGGCCACAGAGAGCGTTGATGGACAGCTGACCCGCTGCCAGATAGCCGTCCTGAAACATGAAATGATGCGTCCCTCCAACTCTGTGCAGCTGCTGGTTCTGTGCGAGGACCACCGTAATGGCATGGTGAAGCACCAGTGCTGCCCCGGCTGTGGCTTCTTCTGCAGGGCCGTGAGTACAGACGCTCACTCAATTTCAGGCTTTCAGCTGCAGTTTGATCATGTCTCGCTGGAATGTATGTGGATATGGGTTTTACCCTGTGTTGTTGATGTTCATGACTCTAGGGAAGAAAAATGCTTTTGTCCACTTGACTTGAAAAAGGGTGGGTAAAGCATGGGTGGTAAGATTAGCTGTCCATTCTTCATATGTCACTACCAAAACCAGCACCAACCTTATGGTGCTCATTCAACAGACAACTACGTTTAACCGGCTGTGTTTTTTTTCCTATTTACTGTGACTGATTTACTGCATATCATGCAGAAAATTACATAAATGTATCTAGAAAAATGTCCATACATTCTGTGGTTCTAGCTTCTCTCGTATGAGGATTTGGTCAGAGAAGACCATCGTTTTTTGCTCACAAGACTTGTTGTTTTTCGTCATGCAGGGGACCTTCATGGAGTGCCAACCAGACATCAGCATCTCTCACCGTTTCCATCGTGCTTGTGCCTCGGTGCTGAAAGGTCAAAGCTTCTGTCCCCACTGTGGAGAGGAGGCCACCAAGGCCAAGGAGGTCACTATCGCCAAGGCCGACACCACCTCCACCGTGCCCACTGTGCTTGCACAAGGACCTGCCACGCCTGGGGTCCCAGAGGGCCGAGCTGACACCACAACTGGCAGGTAAACTACCAACTGTGGTGTATTGAAGGGTGTATATTGTTAATGTTGGTAGCATATTGGTAAATATACAAGAACGAATTAAGACAGCTCCTTTTGTTTTTAGCTCTTCTCGACTGGCCGTTGGAGCTGAAGTCAGCGGCAGGGCCGACAGCTCGCTTCCCATTCGTTCTTCACATGGATTTGACACGTCTGCTGTTCCTGGATCGTCCAGGAACGCAATACTGCAGGCTGGGGCTGGGACAGGGACAGGAACAGCAGAGCCACCTTCAGTTCATCAAGGACATCCTAGAGAGACTCTAGAGAGCATCCTAGTAGCTCTGGACACAGAGAAGTAAGTTCTACGACCACAGGCTCATCTTAAGTTAGATGAACGAACCAAAGACTTGGATACAATGCAAAACAAGCACTCAAAGCTTTTGTTCTTGTATGTTTCGATCAGGCCCAAGAAGCTGCGATTTCATCCCAAACAACTTTACCTCTCAGCCAAATCGGGAGAACTCAAAAAGGTCTTCCTCATGTTAGGTATGTTAACTCCTCTGGTGCTTTATCTGTCCTGTTCTTCATAAAATTGCTCCGTTCCATTTTTTCATCTTGTTGTACTTTGAGTGTATCAAACTTTTGTTTCTATCCAGATGTTTTTACATGAATGGTTTCCTTCTCCATTTCCTTTCAGTGGACGGCATCGACCCAAACTTTAAGATGGAGTCTCAGAACAAACGCACTCCGCTCCACGCTGCAGCTGAAGGAGGATACAAAGACATCTGCCACATGCTTGTACAAGTAAGAGCATCTTTCAGCATGCCCTGTAGTCATCCTGTGGTTCATACATTTTATATTTTAAATGGAAAAAGTCAAACAGTTACTCTTGGAATTTGACACTAAAGGCTTTTGACAATCTCTTGAGTAACAGTGGCTCTCTGATGATTGCCTCTTCAGGCTGGTTCAAACTTGGATATGTGTGATGAAGATCAGCGAACGCCACTGATGGAGGCCTGTGAGAACAACCACATGGAGACGGTCTTGTACCTGCTGAGAGCTGGAGCCAGTGCTTCGCACAAGGTAAACCTGCGACTGGTTTCTTCAGGTTATCAAAGGCTTTCATCAGCCGGCGACAGTGACTGGTAAAACCAGAAAGATTTTTTGGCAGCTGTCATGGAAAAGAAAGAAAATGGAAAGCAACTGATTTCATTCAAGATGTTAATTTTTTTATATATCTATTTAAAATTTAACTTGAGAATTTGAATCTGTCAATAATTGGATTGTCTGCTTCACTCAGGATGTTGAAGGGTTCACGTGTCTCCACCTAGCGGCGAAGTCTGGCCATTACAACATTGTGGAACATCTTCTGTCCACAGGATTGATCAACATTAACTGTCAGGTCGGTGGAGTTTCATATCGTCCTTCCAGTGCTTTAATCAGTGATCTCGGGTGGGAAGAGTTTATTATAGGGCTTTTACATGAGTTTTTTGCTCATGTGCTTTTTTCTAAGCATGAAGATGAGAAGATTGATACTCTTGTGTCTTCGATGTGTTTATGCACAATTGCGTTCACCTGATGAAAATGCTGTTGCAATCAGTGTTTCCTAAAGATTATTTGTTATGTTTCTTATTTTCAATAAATGTTGTTTTGTGAGTTATTGTCATGTTTGTCAGGTTAATGTGCAAAGTTTATAGTGCACAGCATTATGCAAGTGCCACACATTTCAGTGGCATTTAAAATACTAATTGGTTATTGAAAAATGTTTTTAACTGTGGCTCGTGAACTAAAAGCAACATTTTTCAGAAAATCCTTAAAGATTAAATTGTGCTCAGTTTTGACTATTTGACTGAAATTAGTTGCCAGAAGGCACTTCCAGCACCTCTAAAGCTTAAAAATGAAAATGTTATATCTCATTTCTTTAATCTGTACACAAAGAAATGTAAAAACAAGTTGTGGTTTTCCAGGGAGGTGTGGGCTAGAAATGTTTCTTGGCCAGGTGCAGTGATGGAGTATTGTCATCTTCGTAAGAATGAAAGGTAGCCACATCTTTAAATGTTGATTTGTACACGGTTTGAACAAATGGAATACAACATGCTAATTAGCATAGAGCCCGGCTAGCTGTTTCCCTCTGCTTTCAGTCTTTATGCTAAGCTAAGCTAAGCTAAGCTAAGAGGCTGCTGATATAAACAGACATTGTGGTGTTGTCATTATCATCATTATCACGAACCTCTTGACAAGGAAACAAACGAGCATACTTCAGCTAAACTATTGCACTGAAATGGCTTCAATAACTTGCTTCATATGAGGTTTTTATGAATATACTGGATAGATGATCTTAGGTCTGTTTCAATCACTGTTCTCAACAAATGTTCAAATCACCTCAAAGACGCCAACAAGTTATCATTTGGATACGTCCTCCAAATGCACTCTGATGCCAGTAAATTAGATATAGAAAGAACTGCACTGCGTCTGATGTGTCTTTGTTTGAAATGTGACCTTGCTGCAAGAAGTTAGCCATTAATACAGCTCTGATGTAATGGAGCAGCCTATCCTCCACTGAACCTTTGTTCTAAGTGGGTAATACTGCTGCTTCATATTTGAATGTAGTTTCCCTCTAGGACTGGATTAAAAACATTGTTTTCTGTCAATGTATTCGTGGAAGTCATCGATATGATGTTATGTTTATGATGTTTCAGCTGATCAATGGTCAGCTTGCTAAGATGAAAGTCTTGTTTTACCTCAGGATGATGGAGGCTGGACAGCCATGATCTGGGCAACAGAGTACAAGCATGTGGACCAGGTGAAGCTGCTTCTGTCCAAAGGAGCCGACATCAGCATCAGGGACAAGGTTGGTAAAGGAGTCTGTCCTCTGATTGGCATAATGTCCAGAAACATCAAATATTATATAATTGTTGCCTTATGATGTTTTGCGTCTTAGGAAGAGAACATCTGCCTTCACTGGGCAGCGTTCTCGGGCAGTGTGGACATCTCCGAGCTGCTCCTGAACGCCCACTGTGATCTGCAGGCCGTCAACATCCACGGTGACTCTCCTTTGCACATCGCTGCCAGAGAGAATCGTCTGGACTGTGTCACGTGAGTTTCTGCCTCCTAAGGGGAGGGGGACCTTGAGCCAAAAACAAGAGGATTGAAGAGCAACTTTGAAAATCTGTTCAGAAATGCCTTGTTGTTGCTCAATAAAATGTGGTCTCCTCAGGCTTTTCCTCACTCGAGGAGCAGATGTGTTTCTGAAGAACCGCGAGGGAGAAACTCCTCCAGACTGCTGCAGCCATAACTCGAAGGCCTGGGCGGCCCTGCAGGCCAACAGAAGGGAGAGGGACGCAAAGAACAGCAGGCTCAATGCAGAGCAAAATGTCCTTCACAGGTTTGAATCATTCCATGCTTTACCTCTCGAAAAAAATAACTGTGGTAATGTGGTAAATGATTTAGGTGGAAAGATAAAAATGCAGTCCATCTGTGGGTTAAAAGCATATAAGCTGGCTAAACACTGCAGTTATGACCCCAGAATTGTTTAATTTTCTCTGCTAGGGTCTGCTAGATGTTCTTGATTTTGAAAATTTTAACAGCCCCTAACCAGTTACTGCTCCGTTTACAGTGACATAGCTCTGGGGCAGGAGCGAGTTCCTATTCCCTGTGTCAACTCTGTCGACAGTGAACCTTATCCTGACAACTACAAATACATCCCCGAAAACTGTGTCACCTCCCCCATGAACATTGACAGGAACATAACACACTTGCAGGTAAGTTACAAACCATATCCTCAGGTATGTTAAAGGACACCGAGAGATTTCCCTCTCTGCGCTTGGCAATGTGAAGTGACCAGTATTTATATATGTATTCTCTCTCTTTATCCACGGCCAACAGTACTGTGTTTGTAAGGAAGACTGTTCGACAAGTATCTGCATGTGTGGACAACTCAGTCTGCGATGCTGGTACGACAAGGTAAGAATAGATCCCGGCACAATCAGACCACACTGCCTTCTTTTAATAAGATGTGTCCCAAAGTAGGTAGACACCTGAACAAAGTAAGATTTTATTGGAAGTAAAGATCCCCAAACCATTAAAAACGGCACAA
Source organism: Spondyliosoma cantharus (assembly GCA_900302685.1). Taxonomy (NCBI): domain Eukaryota; kingdom Metazoa; phylum Chordata; class Actinopteri; order Spariformes; family Sparidae; genus Spondyliosoma; species Spondyliosoma cantharus. Next base: position 5,684 of record OMLP01040383.1, on the reverse strand, counting down.
TACAGAAATGTATGTGTAAATGTATGTACCGTGTAGCGTATGATATTAGTAAATCATAACAATGATACACACATTTATTTATATTTATGTATTTTTGTCATGTTTAGAGCGGTCGTCTTCTCCCTGAATTCTGCCGTGAAGAACCTCCTCTCATCTTTGAGTGTAACCATGCATGCTCCTGTTGGAGGACCTGCAAGAACCGGGTAGTGCAAAATGGACTCAGGTATTCAAACTTCACCTCAACGTTTCTTGTTAACTATGGCCAGCAAATTCAAGTGCCAGCCACAGCTTTAGAAAAAGTACTATTTAACAACCGCTATACTGGTAGAACTATGTAAAGAAGCAGTATTCCAGAGTGTCTTAACTAAGTCTGTGAGGTGACATAAGGCGGATTAAAATCGGTCTAAATGTGTGTTATCGTAAATATCTCCTTTGTTGTGGATCTTCCAGGACCAAGCTTCAGCTCTTCAGGACCAGTAAGAAGGGCTGGGGTGTCCGCACACTCCAAGACATACCACAGGGGACCTTTGTATGCGAGTAAGTCCCACTTACCAATAAAACACTATCTATTTGCAGTTCACCTTACATTTGATTGGTGGATATTAGATTGTATCCTCAAAAGACCACAATACAAGACGACCACAGCTTTGCATCCTTGCATACTCAATTCATTGAGTAATCCGAACAGGCATGTTGTCACTTTTCTCGTAATGTAATAAACCTGCTACTCTCACATATGCAGTGTCTGTACCTTCTGCCAGATGGTAGCAGCTTAGTAGCGCAGTAAAGAGACATGGTTATCGTTCTGTTTGTGTTCAGAAGTGCTGTCGATGTCACAGAGGTGTTTCGCTGATGTCACTGTACTGATAACGTGCTGTGACTGTTTTTCGACAGCTTTTTGAAACGAGAAAAACACTTGGGGTTCTGTGTGCTGTTTCAAAAACCTGTTGCAGTGAAAGTACAGTCAAGTTAATTTTTGCCCCAAGGTGTCACACAATCTGTACAGCATACTCTAATCTAAATGTATAATAATAAGTATTCAAAATGATTTTAAATTGTCAGCACATCCCATTAATAGACTGTCATTGTTTTCTCCTGATGCTGTTACTCTTGTAAACCAGCCACGACTATATATTATAGTTTTATAGTTTTATATATATATTTTATTATATAGTTTTTAAAGTTTTTTTGAAAGGCTCAGTAATTTCCTCAAACAGCTCGTTACTGTAGCTCTTAGAAAACATCACTTAAACTGTGAAAAATGGTTCATATGCTGGGGAATATTTTAGAATCGGGTTTATTGACAAAGTTTTCACATACAAAGAATTGCCCTCTGTGTCTTGGTGCACATCAAATACAAGAAAACATGAAAAGTACTGCAAAACATTAAGAAACATCAATGGAAAATAGAATTTCCAGACAAAACAATGCACACTGACATCCACAACATGATCTGTTGATGTTTTTTAATGCATCATTCAAATATACTTTGTAGGATATATTATGTAAAATTCCTGGATTAAAATGTCTAAAAGACAGCTAGAGCTTTGTTATATATTTTGTTGACTTCTGTATTGACATTATGCAAAATGTGTCCAACAGTGTTCAAACCCAGAGAAATCCTTCTTTGGGCGCGTGTCTCTAAAATCTCCAGGCAACATCAGATGATACAAATGTGACTCAACATAACATGAATGAAACTTTTATTCAGCACTTTCTTTGAACATTTCTGCCTGACTCGCATATATAGATTTTTGTCGGCATTAAAAGTTGTTTAATAAATTAAAACAAAAACTCCCATGATCCAACACTTCTTGCATCTTTTATTTTTTTGATTTAGAGACTCCTTTTTATTTATTTACATACTTAAAAACACTTAACAAGGCTACAGTTATTCTGGTGGCAAACTCTTGACTGCAACATATTCAGCTTTGAGAAGCCATGAGATAGATATAGTATGTTTACCTCGTTGATTTGTGTCCTGTTTTGTTTTCTTGACTTCTTTTGTGAAGCTAGTCTGTTAATATGATGTCAGTCATGTTTTGGAGTAAATTCACAGTTATTACAGAGAAATAAAGACATTTCAGTTAAGCTGTCTAAAGAACAACACTGGCAACAACACAGTGCTAATAATTCTTACTGTTTTCTTCTTTGTTGAAAAGATTTGGGGTATGCATGCACATCAAAACTGAATTATTAAGCTTGATATGAAAATTGATGGCTTGATAAACTGAATTTGACTGTAAAATATTTTAGCGCTGAGACGTCCACTTACTCGTGATCTTTCAGTTTTGAATAATGTGTGGGGTTATTTTTTAAATTAAATAACCTTTTGGGTGAAATAATTTCTTGCCAGGTTTACCAGCAGGGACTTTAATTCTTTGAAGCGCAGTATCTCACAACTGCAGTCCTCTGGGGACAAAAAACCTTGTAGTTCAACGTTCATTAAATCTTGGCATGTTGCAGAAGGCATTAGCATTAAAACGCTTCAGCAATGTCAGCAGCTACTGACGACTTGCCTGCCTTTGAACAGGTACGTAGGTGAGATCATCTCCGAAGCAGAGGCAGAAATGAGGCAGAATGATGCCTACCTGTTCAGCCTGGATGATAAGGTAAAGTACATCACACCAAATCTTCTAACATGAATGCAGGCACGGATGGAACAAATAATTAAAACCTTCACTCTGATTCCTAGTGACTACTTTAATATTCGATATTTTTTCAAATTAACTCCTAATTCTTTAAGATGTCTTTCCTGACAGAATTCTCCCCTCAGCTGTATTATTTAGCTTTTATTCATCTTCCTTCCCAGCCACAAGATCTATACTGCATTGATGCCCGTTTCTATGGCAACATCAGCCGCTTCCTCAATCACATGTGCGACCCCAACTTGTTTGCCTGTCGAGTGTTCACAACGCACCAGGACCTTCGTTTCCCACACATTGCCTTCTTTGCCAGTGAAAGCATCATGGCTGGAGAGGAGCTTGGGTAAGACTAGTTTTTTCTTAACCACTTTAAGACATCTTGATCATCATGTCTGTTGTCAATATTGGTACCTGAGAGTTTCAAAAATGTGTTGATGATATGTTGGCTGATTTTAATATTTTGACCTTCTGGCTGATGTCCGCTAATATGATATAAATGAATGATAAGGTAAACTAAATTAGGTCTAGATAAAAATAAATGTTTTTCAGCAATTCAAAACGCACGTTTGATACCATTGTATTCTTTTTTTCTCCTGAAATTGATATAGTTTAAGCTTATGTTTGAGAACTGACGCAATTTAGATCTATTTGTTATTTTATTGAAGGTGTAAAGTTCAAGGGTTTATAGACTCTATGAAACTATAGGTGAAAAAACATAAAATTAAAAAAGGTTTTAAAGTAGAGTAGGTAAATCATGATTAAGTAACGGCACTCTTCTAAAAATCCTTTGCTTTCTCATCCTCTTCTTTTAGGTTTGACTATGGCGACCACTTCTGGGAAGTCAAAAGCAAGCTGTTTAGCTGCGAATGCGGCTCCTCCAAGTGCAAGTACTCGTCAGCGGCCATGGCGTCGCTGCAGGCGGACAGCACACCCGAGGAACGGCAACAGCCCAGCGCGTCCCCTGACACCAGCTCTTCCAACAGTCCCTCCAGTCCCTCCTAAAAACCCTCCCCTCACAAAGCTTCGCTACATGTACACATGACTGACGGACACACAGGGATGCTCGTCTCTGTCCTCCTTGAACTTTGAACTTTTATCAGTAAACTTGTACTATATATATCCACTTCTGATTACAACCACGGACCACTGACCTTTGTGAGAACCCATAAAACACACAGAACCAGATGCACAATCAAATCATGGATATCTCGCTGCTCCTTTATTCCACCTTGTGTAACTTGAACAGCAGGGGGCAGCGACAGCACACGCATCACAGGGACAATACGAACAGTCTTTACATTTCATACATAAATTTAGTGGGAAGTAAAACTGCGCATTTTGGCTTTCTTTTTTTTTTTTTTAAACGATTGATTGATATTGTTATGGCTTTTCTTAAAGAGTCATGATCAAGGAATTTTAGGATCGGGGATGAGGGTATCTTTTGCAAAGACAACCTCAGCATACAGCTGGGTGAAATGTGTTGACCTTTGTGGTCATTAATCATCAACCATTCCAGCAAAACTAGCTGATAAATATTGAATTATGTTTATGCCACTTCTTTGAGTCATGTCATCTTTGTTGCAGTGTTTGAACAGACATGTCCAACATTTGCCACCATAGTTCATAAATTGATTAATTAACTGAAATTATGTGAAAGACAAAGAACCTGAGCAAAAAATTGGACTGTTTGTTTAATCTGCTACACCAGTGAGTATAGATTGTATGACACAAAGATGCTGTACCATTCCTCAAAAATGAGGTTTTTCAACTAATAAATTGGATGGTCTTTTTACTAAGCATGTTTAAGGGGATTGTCACGAGTCAGGTATTTTGCCACAGTTGTTGAAGAATTGATTTAACTGAAATTGAGTTAGAAAACAAACAAGAAAATGGTGCTGACAAAGGTTTTTACTTTTGTTTTCATTTTTATTACCGAAGTGAACATAGTTTGTAAAATAAGAGAATGTTTTAAGTTTTTTATGTTTAATTTTAACTCCAGTTTTCTAATCGTAGTTACTGTAGTTAGGCTGTTTTTAATTTTGTTTCATGAATTTGCCGACAGAAGCCAACCCGTCTTTTTAAATGTTGTTAGTAAAGCAGTGACTGTTGTGCAAAGTCTTGAAAGGTATAAATGGAAAAAAAAAAAAAAGGTTATAAAAATGCACTTCCATTCTGTTCTGTTACATATTTCTGGATCGTGAACCATCCATCTAATTGGTTGTATCTTTTTCAATAAATTTACTACTAATGCATTTCTTCTGATATGCTTTACTTGTTGCAGTTTCTCTTGGAAGGCAAGCCTGTTTGCTTCAATGTTGCATAAACATGTGGTGGAATTTAAATACTACATTTCCGCTTTCTCCAGCTCTGTCACTTTGCTGATTTTCTTCAAGTCCAGAGGGAGATTGCTTTATAGCTCCTTATCTTGTCGACCACAAACGCATTACTGAAAGATCTTCCAACTGAAGCCTGCAGTAAGTCTGACCCTATACGAACTGAGCAGCAGCTCAGCTTTGACAGACGGGCCCAGGGCCCAGCGCTGAAATATTTGCGCAGCTGTGGCATCTGAGCTGCTGACACTTCCCACACTCCGTTTGCTTTAATGAGTTTAGATTTTCAAAGGCTCTCGCTTGTGCCGTGATTTTTAAGAGCTGCTGAACATTTCAAAGTGATAGAGGCTACAACTGAACGGTGGTGCAAGTAGCAATACCACAATAGTTAGACTTACTCGATTAAAGGTTAGAATTCTGTATCAATTCTAAATTACACAGGTGTAAGCACTAAACGCGTACTCAAGTATCGAAAGCCAAGTCTATTTAAAATGCACACTAATTATTTAGAGGTTTTCCAGGTGTCTGCAGGAACTACAAAAAATGACCCAAAAAGTAGTTGAAATTCTTGACGCAGCACAAAATATGAATGTAGTTTAACTTACAGCAAATTGTAGTTAAGCTATGTAGTTCAACTGCATGTAGTTTAAGTCTCCCCAACACTGGTGCTTGACTCGCATATATAACTTGAAAAAGGGTGCTGAATCCC
>OMLP01040382.1:38190-88541 GCA_900302685.1 Spondyliosoma cantharus | reverse complement strand
TTTGAACGTCTACCCAACTGTAATGATAACAAACTTAACAACAAACTCACCATGACTTGACGTCGCAGAAACGAAACCGGGTGCCGCTGCCACGGTGCTGCAGTCTTTAGCGTTAACGCCGGGCTGCTAACTTTACTCGCTTTGTTACAGCAATCAAACACGCCACTCCTTTAGCTTCATACTATGCGCGCGCTCCAAGTGTTTGGTGATGTTGCTTACACTGAATTTCCTCTGGATACTGTCCACTGCGTTACGGCTCCGATCCGGTTTTGCTCCGCCGTCCAGCAACCCCCACCGGTTGCGTTTTGAGTCCAGTGCCATGGTGCGGTCCGGTAGACAGCTGGCGTCCCGAGGCCGAGGAGTTTCCGCGATAATCACATAATCACTCGCGACCGCAGTTATAGGTCTGTGTTAAATACAATAACAGGAAGTGTTCCCGACCGAAAGATTAGTAGAAGAGCTTGTGTTTGTCTCTTTTTTGAGATTTGTATGCTGGTGTTTAATTTTGAAAAGTAACCGGATGTTATATTGTTATTTCGGTGCTTGACTTCCTGCCTGCTCCGTGCTAAATTCAGCTGAAATGCTGCATTGTGCATCCACCAGATATAGAAGTCCTTATTATCTGTTCTGGAGTATTTGTAATTGCGTAGCTTCTGTTCTGTTGAAGCTTTATTATTACCTTGTGATAATAAAAAGAAGGTTGAATCTTTTAACATCTTGTAAAGTCTTTTTACACAAAATTACATGTTGTAGTATCGATTAGTATCGGTTCCGATAAGGAGTATCGGAATCGATAAAATCCTAACGATATACATCCCTAGTGGGGACTCAATTTTACTATATTTTGTACAGTGAAGAACTGAGCCTCATCTATCTATGCTAATGGTTTGTGTGTGTTTATTTTACAGGCACCGCCGTCCATGGTCAGCACAGAACAGAGGCAGCATGCTGAACACATATTCCTCTCCTTCAGGAAATCCAAATCCCCTTTTGCCATCTGCAAGCACATCTTAGGTAACTCTTGACTTTAGCATTTAGCCTGCGCAGCTTATTGTAACCTACATGGTTCTATTTGAGGTTGGTGATTTGGCCTTAAAACAATATCATGACTCGTTAATCACAATCCACAATTTCAATTGCAATCGTTTTTCTTGCAATGCCCTGAAGACTATAGACACACTTTAAATAGCCTGTGAATTGCTCCAACACAATGATGGTTCTTTTTTTTGGCACAAGCTCCTCGTCTGTGATGTCTGTATCTTCAATTGACACTGATGTTTGCGATACATCAGTGAGGTTATGCGAAGTTTGGAGACAGAAGTAAGAGGACATTAAAGAAGTAAAAAAAACCTCTGGACCTGATCTCAGCTGGTTCTGGTGAGAGATGGGGCACACCCTGTACAGGTAGCCAGTCAGTCACGGGGCTTACAAAGACACAGACAACCATTCATCCTGACGCCCACACCTGCGGGCAATCTAGGATTGGATGTGTTAAAACAGTCAACAGCATTTTTTTTTTTTTTCCTCCAATGACTAGTTGGTAAAGAATGCAGGTTACTGTAAAAGTGGGATTACTGCCGAGCATGTAAAATCCTTCATTGTGCCATTACATTGAAACTGCATTTCATAGTATTTACATTAACATTAGTGTGCAGGCAAATTGTACTGGCTCACAAAGAAAACAGCAGCGTGTTTTCAACCATGACTTCTCTTGTTTCCCACTTTATCTTTCTTCATCCTTATATCTCTCTTGTCTTACCTCCATTCTTCCCTCTCCAGAGACCAGCAAGGTGGACTATGTGCTGTTCCAGGCAGCCACAGCCGTCATGGAGGCGGTGGTGCGGGAGTGGATCCTGCTGGAAAAGACCAGCATCGAGTCGCTGCGGGCATTTCTCCTCACCTACGTCTTACAGAGACCGAAGTAAGAGAGAAGGAGAGAGGCATAATTAAACCTGTGTGTTTCTTCTCGAGGTATTGATGAGTGGTAGGATTCACAAGAACGTCGAAGTCTAAAGCACAAAAAATTGATTATGCAACTATGTAATTCAGGAGCCATTAATATTAATCAGCAAATCTTTTAAATCCCCCAGATATGTTATGGTCTTTTTGATGAGCCAAATATACAAAATATAAAAGATATCAACCGAGCATGTACTGTAAACAGTAGTTCATTTGTTTGATTATTTGTGCAAGTGAAGTTGATGCCATTTCATATTGTTTTTCTCTTAATAACTAGATTACTGAAATGATCTGTAGTCATTTTCTTTAATTGAATAGCGTTTTATTTTTATGCAATTTGATCTAATAATGCAAGGTTTTATATGTATAATAAGTCGGACAGTGGAATCAGATACATTGAACGTGTATAACGTCTTGGTCGACGTTAGTAATCTGTTGTTTCTTCATTCCTGTGTCCACTGGTATAAACGGCAGAGATACAGCAGAGAATCCACCAAAGTCTCTGACCTGCTGCAGTGACAGCTTACCAAAACCATGTTCAACAAACAAGCTTGAAGGATGTCTGTTTGCTTTTGTTTGATTAGATAGGACACAAAAATGGAAAAAAGTTAACTTTTTCAATGGATGCAGGCCAAAGAAAATAAGCTGCAGCCATGATTGCAACCTCAGACAATTCTAATTCACTTTTGTTTATCTTGCTGTTGTCAGTCCCTGCTGATCAGTTAACCTCATGTCTGTTTTTACTTCCTGTAAGTTACTCTGGGTCTCTGTTTCCTCCAGCCTGCAGAAGTATGTCCGTGAGCAGATCCTGTTGGCTGTGGCAGTCATCGTGAAGAGGGGCTCTCTAGACAAAAGTATCAACTGTAAAAGCATCTTTCATGAGGTTGGGCAGCTCATCAGCAGCGGCAACCCCACCGTGGTGAGAATGACAAGCAGATATATCTATACGTTATGTATTTCAATCCATGAATCCTAATCACAATCAGCAAATAACTGATCATGTCATTGTTCATGACTAGTCACAAAAATTATCATTCTGATCAATAGCCAGTGGGAGGAGAGGAAAATAGTTAAAGTGTGGTTAAAACATTATGAGTTTTGACAGTTTAATGGTATTCCTGGTATAACTTTTTTATGACTCTTGCAGTAAACTGTCTTGCATTCAAACCAAAGACGGTCAGTGTCACTGATCATGTCATGGTCTTGTGTGTTGTTTTTTTGTTTTTTTTCCTCAGTAAACTGTACTGTTCAATTTATACTGAAGACATAAACCAACTCAAAACAGACACCTAAGATCCAGTTGCAGATGAATAGTAAAACGTGTGCAGTGTATTTCAGACACATGTAAAGCATGAGATAGAACTGGGTTAAAGCTTTGTTATTTATTCTATTTTTGACTTGATTTCGACTTGACCACATTTGTGTCCTGGTTACAAACTTCCTGCGTGGAAATCTGGCTCCCACTACAGACAGCTCAGTGTGAAAATAAAGAATGGCACAAAAGCCGTTTGGGGAAAAAGCTCTGGGCACGTTATTAGTAGAAAGTGTAAGAGTGAGTGCCCGTCTTCATTGCTAATGCACGCAAATCAATTTTGTGTATCAATATTGTTAAAGGGCATTTTCATTATTTGAGTTTGGTGCCGTGGACTGTTCAGGTGAGCTTCTGGAAAAAAGATTAAGCCAAGTTGCAAATCTGAAGATTGAATATTTGAGATGTGCTGTGTATGACTCAGGAAACATTTAAGAAGCAAAATATTTGTAAAAATTAGCTTGGCTGTGTCTCAGTGCTCCGCTGTATTATAAAACAAACTGGAACTCTCCTCCTAATCCAGTAGGTGGCACTATTTCTTTAGTTTCCCAAACCAAACCCTGAACCACAGAAGGGCAACTATGTACCATGGAGGGCTAAAAGCACTAGTTAAATCTGAAACACAGACTACAGCAGGTTTATCTCACTGATAAGGATCCAGAGAACCAGACAAGAGTGAGTGTTTGGGCTGAAATTCTGCAACTATTGCCTTCATAAACAACAATCATCCTAAAGTCTTCAGAATCACGACCACAAACGCCAAAGTCCTTTCACAGTTGGAAACTACTTGACACATTTCCTGTAAAACTGCTATGCATGCATGTTTTAAAAACTGTCTTGAAATTCATCAGTTAACATGAGTTAGTTAGCTGGTTGAGACGATGTTGGCCTTTAATATTCTTAGGAGAAAAACTTGAGAATGGGCTGTAGTAAGCCAAGAAGGATGATTCTGTTTAATGTACTGGTATAATGAATTGACTGAGTCATTTATCATTTATCAAACAAAAACTATCAAACTCATTATCAACTTTTATCCTTCATCCTTCGGGAATGAATATTATGAATATGAATATCCTCCCATGATGTTTACACCATCATACCACTGATCGCTTATCCATACATCAATCCATCCATAGGTCGTAAGAGTTGTCATTTTAAAAAATAGTGGAACCAGAACCAGAAATATTTATGCTTTCTCTGTATTTCACACTACATACCAACAATATGAAGTACACACTATACTTTATTGCACTTTTGCAGTTAGTGATCAAAGAAGATCAACAAGCTTTACTGTTTTATACAGTAAACAATGTGACAAACTAGTTTCACTGTGACTTTAGAACATCACAACCATGTAATCCTCACAAAAGAGAACAGAGTGTTATTGTAAAGATTTCATACTTACTTTGTTTTCTAACATCTTCACTGAGCTGTCTCACCACTAACCACAGCTTGCGATAATGGTTTGCAGCTGTGAGCATTTCCTTTGTGCATTTCATTGTACATCAACATCACACTCAAAAATCAAACTGCACACTCTTCCTTTCAGTTTACATAATTTTGTTGTTTTTCCAGTGTATCACAGTGTGACACATTCAGAGCTCTCTTGGATTAAGTATGTAGTGTTAGATTTGGACAGTGTACCAGTCTCTCCTTGGAAGCACATTCAGGCTCCCTCTTTGGATCTGTAGTCTTTTTTGACCTCAGTATTACTCTTTGTGTAACATTTGACCTGTGCCATCACACAACTCTCTCTTCTTAGCAAACACTGGCCTGCTCCATCCTCACCGCCCTGCTCAGTGAGTTCTCCAGCTCCAGTAAGACCAGCAGCATCGGCCTCAGCATGGAGTTCCACGGCAGCTGCAAGCGTCTGTTCCAGGTTTGTTCCCCACCTCTCCACCTATTCTGTGTTTTCATAAAGCAGCAATTATTATTCTCCATTCTTTTTTTCTGATTAACTCACAGTTAATTGCTTTTTCTCTCGTTCTTTGAATCTCTCCCTCACTTACAGGAGGAGGGCCTGCGTCAGATCTTTATGTTGACCATGGAGGTGCTGCAGGAGTTCAGCCGCAGAGAAAACCTAAATGCCCAGATGTCGTCTGTCTTCCAGCGCTACTTGGCTCTGGCAAACCAGGTCCTCAGCTGGAACTTCCTTCCGCCAAATCATATCCTTTCTTCGTCAGAGGCTGAGAGGGATTAAGACGCCTGGTGAGGTTAGGACAATGAATTTGACTATTTCTCAATCTTGACACATGAATGGATACATTCTGGAGAGGGTCAGTCCTAGTAACCAACATAACTACACACATGGAATATTTACGACTAGTTGGGGACAGAATAAAATCTTAAAACTTAGACAATCCCACTGGTCTATTGTTTTGGGATTTTAATGAGCATTTATTTGCTGAAATCTGGCATCATGACTTTGTAACAGTCAATGTTCCAGCGCAGTTCAGTTGTATAAGAAAACAAAAGCAGTTTAGTTTTCATGTTAATTTCACTATTTTCCAACAACTTAGGTTGAATTTAATAAAAGTTCAATTATGAAGATCTGTCCACAGTATTATACCTTTTTCATTGTTAAACTTTGAAGTAAAGTAAAGTAAAAAAAAAAAAAATAAATAAAAAATACCAGTAATGTTGCTTGTAAATAATTTTTGATGATGACATGCAGATATATGCAGATGTATCATCCCACCTCTTCTGTTGCTTAGCTCAATGGCCCCCGATGAAATCATGCTGGTTTGTAAAGCATCTGTCACTGTTGCTGGTCAAAAGTAAAAAGTAAGGTTGTAAAAAGGTTTGTGTAGGAAGATGAAACTAGTTATGTCTACCCTTTAAAACAACTGCAGAGCAGACCTGTTTTATTACAGATTTGAAGAAGAGTGTCATGTTGGGGTTAGAAATGAAAGTCATTAGAATGTCCTCACACAGTGGTAATTTGTGTTTATCTTCTATTTATCTACCTCTTATATACAGTGGAGGAAATAATTATTTGATTGATTATTTGAAAAAATTAACGGTCTATACTTTTAAAGGTAGGTTTATTTTAACAGTGAGAGACAGAATATCAAAAAGAAAATCCAGAAAATCACACAAAAAAAAAAGATTAAAAATTGGTTTGCATTTCATTGAGTGAAATAAGTATTTGATCCCTTATCAACCATAAAGAATTCTGTCTTCGCTTTAAGAAAGTACTCCTAATCTCAACTTGTTACCTGTATAAAAGACACCTGTCCGCAGAATCAATCAATCAGACACCAACCTCTCCTTCATGGGCAAGACCAAAGAGCTGTGTAAGGACAAGGGAAAGATGGGTGGGGCCTTGTACCTTGTACCTGGGTGACAACCTCCTTCTCTCAGCCAGGACACTTAAAATGAGTCGTGGATGGGTCTTCCAGCACGATAATGACCCAAAACATACAGCCAAGGCAACAAAGGAGTGGCTCAAACAGAAGCACATTAAGGTCATGGAGTGGCCTAGCCAGTCTCCGGACATTAATCCTATAGAAAATCTGTGGAGGGAGCTGAAGCTTCGAGTTGCTAAGCGACAGCCTCGGAACCTTAAGGATTTGGAGAGGATCTGCAAAGACGAGTGGTCCAAAATTTTGGTCCAAAAGATGTGTGCAAACCTGGTAATCAACTACAAGAAACGTCTGACCTCTGTACTTGCCAACAAGGGTTTCTCCACCAGTACTAAGTACTAACTAATGTTCGTACTTTAAATACTTATTTCACTCAATGAATTGCAAAATAATTTATATCTTTTATCTAATGTGATTTTCTGGATTAGATATTCTGTCTCTCACTGTTAAAATAAACCTTCCATTAAAATTATAGACCATTCATTTCTTTGTCAGTGGGCGAACTTACAAAATCTGTGAGGGATCAAACAATTATTTCCTCCACTGTATGTAAGACATTTTCACTGGGTATGAGCAAGCACACAGCCACATAATGATCTGTATCTGTATTCATATTCAAAACAGGCGGGAATTTAACCTGAAATTGGTAAAGCTTAAACTGGAAGTGGGTTGTACTTACAAGAAGTTTTCAGTGAAATTGATACAGGTTGATCAGAAGTTGACCTGCAGGTTTAAAATCCCAATTTTTGTCTCTTTCTCATCTTGTTTTTTTTTAGGTTCAATTTTCAATGTTGTCTTGTTACACTGCTGTGCCTAGTTTCTGGTAATTTCAATATAGTACGTAGTCCTGGTGCTGGTGACTGGGTTGGTATATTCAACCTATTTTACTGCTGTGAGTACTTCAATCAAACCATTGAATGCATTATAAAACATTTCTAACTGTGACTGAATTGTTTGAGATGCCAACTAATCGTCCAGACACACCAATTTATTAGGAGCGATAAACAAGTCCAAGTGATTCTATATAAGTGATTATTTTTGCAATTATGTGTCAGTGGCATTTAAATGTTGTTGCCCTGGGTGGTGAATTGGTTTCACCAAATTTATTGGGCCAGTGAACAAATTATTTTCAGGGTTTTTAGACACAATGGTCTTTAAGGGCCCTGTGACTCGTAGCAGCACACAGTGAAGTGAGAAAAACAGTCACTTATGTGGGTAATTCCTTTCTTTGAGTGCTTAAAGGACACTTTAAGCTGTCACAAGCAAAGACCTTAATGTTTGGCTTTCTGACTGTACCACACTTTCGCCTCAATTTCTCAGATAAACACGAGCGGAATGCAACTTCAGGATACGCTGACTTTTAATTATGAATATTTAAATGAGAAAGACCTGCACGGAGCCTGTTGAACGGTATTTTTCCAGTGACAGGGATTAGCGTATTTGCCTGAGTAAGTTGAGTGGGAAGCTTAAGTGAACATCACTGGGAGTGGAAAAAAAAACTCTTGGGCATGCCCTTGTCAAGGAGCAGAGGGCGCTTATGAAAATAAACTTAAATTCTTACTAATGGGATTGTTGGTAACACTTTATAACTTTACTAAATTTACAACTTATCTAAATAAACCTTTACGATTGCTTAATAAATTATTTATAAAGCCTCTTGTTGTTTATTCACAGTTAAATAACTACTAACTAAGGTTTAATTAACTGCATATATACCATTTATCAAATATTGATATATAACATACATCATATTATCGATTATTGCATCTTGACAGAAGGTGTGAACGTGTAAAATAACAACTGCACTTCAAACATTTTATATATTTCTAAATAATTTATTTCATACAGTTTGAGTGGAACAATGTTAAAATGTTATGGCAAGTTATTCCTCCTCCTTCCTCCTCATATGCATACACTCTTCAACACAATAATAATGACAATAATAATAATAATAATAATAATGTTGAAAAAAGCCATTATAAAAAAAACTAAAACTAAGAAGAACTAACTTGTATTAAGTCCACAGTCTATACAGTCTTAAGCTAATAAATACTTGCAGTACATTTGTAGCTTCACAATGGAATGCATTGCACCAGCATTACACGTATTGCATTAACAACAAACCAAAAAACTCTCACATTTTAAATATACACAACACAATATCCAGTTTGCAAATAAAAATCCTTATTACACATACTGAATACTAATACTTACACTATAAGTGCACAGAGTAATTGTTGATTCAATATCAATTTTCAATATTATCTCACTGATACAAAACAACCATGCCAGGTTACCAAAAACACTAAAAGATGATATATAGTTACATCTGTGACTGGATTTGAAAATGCTGTATAGGTCGAGTTTCCTCGACATGTAAAACTCTATTTACATTCACTGTTATGAGAGGTACATTGGTATGGTCACACAATTACATTGAACTTTACTGACAAGAAAAGACAAGCACCAAACAGTGTGGGGCAATGAGTCTTTAAGGGAATAGTTTGACATTTTTGGGAAGTTAGATGAGATGACTAATACCACTCTCATAATTGTGGTTAGCTTAGCCTAACACAGAGAATGGAAATGGGTAACTAAATTTCCGAATGTTAAAAAGATAAATAAAAAAGGGTCTTCAAACACCTGTAAATCTCTGAATTTAACTGAATTGTAAAAATTAATTGGGGGTTACATGCCAGACTGTTTTTTTTTGCATGGGAGTAGTTAGCTTCCTGAAGTGTCTCTGGTTGCTTTGAAATCTAACGTTGATGAGCAGACTCCACAATTAAGATATATATTTTGTTATACTCGGATGGAGCCATACTAGCTCTTAGCCTAAGCTTCCAGTCTTTATGCTGAGCCAAGCTAAGCTAACTGGCTGCTGAAAAAGCAGGATGTGAAGGGTGTTATTATAGATCCGACCTGACCTACACTGTCTCTGATTAGCTTGCATTCATAATTTTTGTACGACTAAGGCTCAACGGCTTCGTGGTTCCGGTACTCCATGCTAAATACAGCCATTAAGTTTTAAGACGAGAGAAGACGAGAAAAGTGGTGAAGTTCAACTGACGGGTGCCTTCTTTCCGCCACAAAATATAAAAAACAGGCAGAGATTTTCGTGGCTCTGATAGTCAGCGAGCTAGCTTTCAGTTTCCTAACTGTATCTTGAGTGGTTGTCTGATGTCAATGGGTCGGGTTTTTCTTGCGGTTGGTCTGTGAAACATATGGACATTGACAAAGCTGGTTGTGAGCTGTAGTTCCCCCAGTAAACACACCAAACTCTCTGGCTGTCAGAGCTGCATTGTTTCAGGGGCTAAGAAGACCTGGCCTATCTTCTCCGTCTAACCCAGAGACACTCTAGCTGCGTAGAGTGGATCTGGAGGATAAGTGAGCCTGAGAGGAGCAGCAGCAGGGAAACTACAGCTCATAAGCTGCCATATCGGAACTGCCAGAAAACAGACATTACCAGAGCTAGTTAGAATGCAACCAGCAAAAGCAACCGATCAGAAGTTTGCAAGAAAAGCAGTGGGATCCATAATAAAGCATGTGAGAGTGGTGTCAATCGTCCTATCTAACATGCCACTAGAAAGTGATTTCACAAAATGTAATACTATTCCTTTTGTCACCAACGAAACATTCTGAATGATTTACTGTTGATCATTTCCAAAAATCAACATTAGCATGTGTTCTTCCTTTACACATTTTGCTCTATTGTGGTCTGACCCCTTAGATCAGCGGAGGGTTTTTTCCAGGTTAAAGCTGGACCTTCCGGATGTTCCTGTTTGCATGAACACGCAGGTGACTTTCAGCCTGACCATGTAAGCTGAAAAGAACAATGATAGCATTGTTGTGACAGGGCCAGTCATCCTTGTCACCTTGCTTTGCTTTACATACTGGCTCCAACCGTCTCCGCTGACTTGTCAGGTTCAAACTCCTCCAGTGGAGAAGTTTAAACCTGACAAGTCGATGGAGAATTCATGGAGAAATGTTTTTGCAAAATGGTGGATTTGTGGGGTGGTCGGGTTCAAGCACCAGTTACTCTACCAAAGCGTCACATACAAAAGCTTCTTTGTATCTCTGAGAACTCTTTTAAAATCAAGTCTCTTTTATTGGGCTGTTATGCTTAACACTGAGCCACAGACAGCCACATAAAGAAGCTTGTACAGGAGAACTTAATGTTCTGGTGAGGCTTTAAATCTCACATGTTGCAATAACGTGAACAAACAACAATTAGAATGATACATTACTGACATTGCAGCCGCGATATGATCAGTATGGCACAACAATCCATAGCAATTCATTTTCTTTACACAGTATACTTGTCTGTACAATGTTTAATGACCCATTCTGAGTAAATGTAAACATACAAGGACTGAACTGCTTGAAGGCATTTCCTCTCCAGACTTGCTGTGCAAGACCAACAGTCAGCGGAGATTTGATTCAAAGTGTCACTTGAAAATACTGAAACCAGGCACTCGTCAGTGACTGAAGGAAAACTGCCAGAGTGCCTTCAAAAAGAAAAAAAAGATATCAAACCTATCAGTGACTCAAAATGACAAAAGGAAGAGTGAAGGCTGTGCTGTTCACAGGGAAGGCAAAGGGCGATCAGTCTCTCATGAGGGTGATAGTGCAGAGAGGGGCATTTGTATACGCCTAACCCATCGTTGTGAATCAGCGTCACACTGGTCACTCGGTCCAAATCTGTTTGGCATTCATGGAAATAATGTTCCTCTTTTTCCTGCCTTCCCACACAGGGAGGAAAACAAAATGCTTGCACACCATTTTGTTCTTTTACATTCTTTTCCGTTGCCTAAAATATCACCATTCGACTTTCAGCACGCACATACACTTTCCATATTGCGCCTTAACAACATAGCTAATGGGATTTAAAAGCAGCTCCCTTTCTTCTGCTGGCTGTCTTTGCACCGGCCCTTTTAATTTAGAGACGCAGGAATCCACTAAGTGATTTTTAATCAGCACATAATTACATCAGGTGGGACAGTTCACAATTGGATCCCATCACCCATCCCAGTTAATAGGTGACATTTTTTGCGCTGCCTGGTGTCTGAGCGCACAGGGAACTGAATAACGATCGACCACATGTGACTCATGAAACACAAAACGCTAATGGTTCTCATTCAGACGTACAAAGCAGTGCCTGTGAAGCAATGTGTCTCAGCAACTCGATCCTGCTATGTTTAAAGAAAGCGTGGATATTAAAAAGCAGCTGATTACAGTCACACTATGATCCCTCACCACCTATCTCTGTCCATGTCACACTCGAGCAACACATCCCCAAAGAGTGCATGTGCTAATGAAGGAGTGTGTGTTCTCTCATTCAAGAGCTAACATACGGTGTGTCTCTTTTGTTCGGCATGAGAGTGTTTAGCATGTCGGCATCACAGTTTTGTTCAAGTCATATGCAGGACAGGTCGTCGTGACAGGCGGACGAACCCCGGCGTGTTTTCGGGCTGCATCGCGTCAACATGGTGATCTGGGTGCTGAAGTTGTTACTGCTGCCGATAGACGGATGTTGGTATTTGGTGTCCGAGCCCATGTATCTCTGCAGGTGCCACCTCCGCCACTTCCTCTTGATCTCTGCTTGGACCTACAGTGGATTAGAACCAACAACGAATTTGCAATATCCCATGTACATTAATTTTATGCTGTATTATGTGTTTTGGGGTTTTTCAGTTGAGTTATTTGCCGTTTTGTTTTGTAGGTTTCATCCTCATGTGTCATGTTCTGTTTTAAACTTCCTGTCTTTGTCTGTTTCCCGCCTGTTTTATTGCCTTTATTTGTTTCAACTGTCCCACATTAACATCTAAGTCTGTGTTTTACCCTCACTCTTTGTCGGTTCCTATATTTTAGTCCCTCATGACTTATCTGCATTTGCTGCCTGTGTTCCTTGTGCCAGTCCTGGTTTGTACTCAAATAGTTTTGCTGTTTGATTTCAGCTTTTTGTTGCCTGCCTTAACTTTTGAACAAAGCTAACAGTATGCTGTTGAACATCTCTTAAATTAATTTAATGGACAGTGTTGCATGGGAGGTGAGTTGGTTATGGGTTTAACATCATTTAAAACCAGGAGAAGTCCACAGTAACAATAAATAGAGCATAGTTTTGAATACCGAGCAATTTGTTCCATATTGCTGGCGCACATGTTGGAGCTATATACCAATAAACAATGGACTCCCTATAGCCTGTAATAATTTCTTATAAATGTAATAATTTCTTATAAATTTAATAATGTCTGTAAATGTAATAACATTTGCAACTTGATTGAAACCTCAAAATATAATCATTTTAACAATTATATTCTAAAATGTCCTGACTCATAGTTTAATAACATTTTGCAAACAATGTACCTTATTCCATTTAAAACTAGAGAGTCTGTGATTGGATCCCCCCCATAATAATGTGATAATGTGAACCCGTCAGTATTTTACTGGTACCTTATTCGTATAATTACACTGTGAATCGATGTAAGTGATGCATAGTGCATTAAGGAGAAGTAAAACTAGGTGGTTGGCATGGCCACCAACACTAAAAGGCTATAAGATGGAGGAAAAACATTAAAGGCCTCTTTAAAAAAGGTGTCTCTTATATAAATGAGGGTGGACTAAATAACAGAAACATCTCTTGGTATAATGCACCTGACTACCTGGCTATTGTTTGTATTGTGTTGTGTGCATCATTGTAAAGGTAGACACAGTATGGTATGGTGAGTAATGAATAAGTCCTTGAGCACTTTGTCTCCCTGCTCTCCCCCCTGATTACTTTCTCCTGTTATTTTCACACCTTTGCTGTCTGTCAGTACTACATTTCCAGTGTTTTGTCGTGACTCCACGTGCCACTTTGTGAAAAAACAATGAACAGGATTCCAGTAGCGCATGTAATTCCCGAGGCTGCGTTGAAGGCTTTACACTTCACAAAGGACACCTGAAAATTGCTGCAGATTAAAATTCAGGTGGCATATTGTCAAGCCTTGCCATCCAGCCCATCACTGTGATTCAATCTGGTCCAGCCCCTGGAACATAACTAATGTACCCGCAGACAGCCTCTGCAGACATCACTGAATAGCTCCCTGCCAACAAGGCTGTGCTTTTTACTGGCACAGTGCAGAAAATGTGCCGTGAGGAGGTCCCAGGGAGGAGGTGCGGCTGGAGCGACCTGCGCTTGTGACTCATCCTCACTTTCAGAGCTGTGTATGTGAATGTTAATGTTGTGCTAAAGTCACAGAAACATTATAGATAGACTTCATGGTCTATGAATAACCACATCACTGCGGGCTATATCTGCCTGGATATCTTGAGGTTTAAACACTCTGTCTGGTGTTTACATCACTGTGGAGCGGTACCTACCTCTCCATTGAGGAAGCAGTACAGGACTGCGACCACAAATCCCTAAATGGAAAGAAAAACACAGATAAGAGAGCAGTAACAACGTTAAAACACTGTTCAATCGCGAACCATGTAGATGGATTGCATTGCTAAAAGAATGTGGGATGGTTGGTTTATAGTAATGATGATACAAAAGATATGAGAAGAATGATGGGAGGAATATGTTGGGAAGGTTTCCCTGGTTTCTAAGTGGACTGTAATGGAGCTGTGCTCTCTCACTGCATTCTCCATTATTCCTCATTATGTGATGAACTGAAATAACTCCAGAGTTAAAAATGGTTACACTGCCACTGGATCTGCCAGCACAAGAGTGCCTGGAGACCTGCCAGGCAAGCCTTTTCTTCAATAGAAAACACTCATTGGCCAGAGCTGACAGGAAGCCAGATTATTATTTTGGAGCTTGAATTTAAAACAATTTTACAGGTTACAGTGTGTTTACAGGTACTGGGGAGTACAACTGCACATGTGAAGGCAGTATAAAGCCTTTTATGGATCCAGAGGAAACTGCATTTAATATCATAAATTGCCTCCAGTGATGTCACTCATTGGCTATATTGCATTGTGGGTAATGTAGGCACCAGGTTTTATAAAGGAAGAAGAATATGTGGAATAACAAAGGTGATATCTCTGGTTCTGCTTTGTTGATTTTGATCGATTTTGTTGATTTTTTAAACGGTCCATAATGAGTCCAACAATGTTATAGAAGAACACAGTGAGACCAGTGAGCTGCTTTTCAGTGCCCGACCCGTACCAGCTGACCGCGCTGCGTGTACGCGAAAGTGAAAGTTACCGCAAATTAACTATTAAATTCAGAGTGATTCAAAACCATTTTTTTTTACCTTAATTTGAAATATTTTTTCTTTCTTTGACTGACAGCACCGTTATGGTGCAAGTAATTGGGTACTAGCACTGCTTTTCCAAACCTGGTGCCTACATTACCCACAGTGCAATTTTGCCACTGTGTGACATCACCGGAGTAGTACACCTCAAGAGATGTAAACACACTTTAATGTGTAAAATTGGTGAAGTTACCCTTTAAGATGGTTGAACTTTCACATAAGTCACCAAAGGCAAATTCTACAATGCTGAATTTGAAAAATCCAACACCAAGAAGTGTTTCCTCCTAAAAAGCTGACATCACACCTGAAATGATCCCAGAATCAAGTCAAAAACAAGTCGTAGTTCAGTCTTCACTTGCTCCGGGATGAATGCAAAAACAATGAAATTGATCCCGAACAGCGGAATCAAAAGCAGCGTCGATTTCGCCAGTCTCCTGAAACGACAAAGCAGAAAATTAATTCATGGTGAGACCAATTTCCAATCTGTCTCCATATATGCCAATAATGAAATGCAACCGCAGAGCACTTTGTTATTTTACATTTCAGCTCTGAGGACCAGAGATGGAAAAAAAACACCAGGAAACGTGTCGGCCGGAAAATAGCTCATGCATTACGGCTGGCTTATGAGATGCTCTCCATCACGGGGAAAAAAAAAAACTCACACAGAGCTCTAAATCTCTGTGTAAAGCAGCTGCCAGGGGGAGTCTACTGCGCTGAGTGCCATGAGTTTCTTTTCTGAAGTCATGAAGGATTGGTCATCCCTGCATTGCTATGAGCGAGGAAGTTTAAATTGCTCTGAGAAAGTTAAAGGGAGCCACTGAAAAAATTATATTTACAGCACCAAAAAATATGTGTATCTCTCTGCTTTCTGAATTTATTTGAGATTATCTTCTCTCTCAGAACCCTAATTCAGCCCAAGAGCGAAACTACTTATATGGTGAAGAGTTTTGTTGTTTAAAATCGTACTCACGAGTACTGGTTGGACTCATTTCTTCCAATATCTGGGCAGTTGATTTTCTGGCGAAGTATTCGTATGATGCAGATGAATAGAATGAAGTTCATCTGTGGAGAACAATAGGACAGTATAAGGGCGGAAAAATATACAGATGGAAAAAAGCTCACTGTGTTCACAGAATGAAACTCTCCACACAACAGAAGCTTGCTGCTGAATTTCATCTTGCTCTGGCTGGATTGTGACGCTGCCCTGTGGGAAAATGAACATTTTCCTAAATTGTTAATGTGTGTTGGACCTCTGAACCCAAGAACACATCGCAAAACATCACTCAGCTGCTGCAGAGAGGAAGAGACAGACGGATCTGACGGCCAGGCTGCTGATCCTGATCCTAATGTGAACAAACACAACTAAACCTGCTGTGGCGAGACCTGCTGCTGAGCAAAGGCTGACAATACAAGACATCAGCAGATATCTGACGAGGAGGGGGATGTTATCTCTGTCTATTTTATGCATCCCAGAATGTCTTTTTGAAAGTCTGCTGTAGTTTTTAAAATGCTGCTTCCTCAAGAATTACATTTGCAAATTCCTGAAAAAGTTATACTGGTTTCAACTATAGTTAAAATTGAGACAATGTTCAAACAGTACAATTAGGTAATCCCCTAGGAATATCTTTAGTGACATACAGCAGACCAGTTGAAAAATGGTGATTAGACGTCACTGTTTTCCAGATACAGTCCCCCTTTTTTGTGGCCTGTCCCTGGCAGTCCTCGGAAATGTCTCCTATTTTAACTGAACGTTAAGTAGTGAAATAACATTTTATATGGCAAGACGGACCAGGCAGACCATGTGAACTATGATTTTCAAACATGGTCTACAGTTAATTAGCTAAAGGCCAAATCAACTTTAATTTGTTACAGGTCAAAATACATGAAACTGCTATGAAACCTTTTTCATTTAATTGATAATAACGTTGGATGTTTTAATATAACATATTATATTATATTATATTATATTATATTATATTATATTATATTATATTATATATACTGACCACCAAACTGGAAATGTTCCCTGGTCACAATAGAGAAAGTTTAATAGCCTGCTACAGTCATGCTAACAGCTCTAAACACTAACGCAGCATGCTAACTTGTTCAAAGTGACAATGTTAGCATGCGGATGTTAAGCAAGTATGTAATGTGCACCCTCTTTGTTGGCATGCTAACATTTAACACATCATTCTGCTAGCTTGGCTAATAAAATGATTACATATACCCACAGGTAAGAATTTAACATAAATGGACAGTAAATATATTTATATGTTATATATGGACTAAACCAAAACTGAGTACATTTAGGCTTATACAATTTTAATATGGTACTTAGAATTATGTTGTATATATTGAAAAGTGCGAAACTGGCTGGGTTGTCAGTCTGACAGAAGAAATGTGGATTTGTTCTGCGTACTGTTTGCCTGAAATTTGGTTTTCAACTGTGCAGAACTTTGTTCTGTAACATAAAAACAGATTTGATGTGATTTGGACTGATTTTGTAAATATGGATGATGCACAAAGATTAAGTCGTACGTGGGAAAAACACCCTCTACTCTACCTATATTTAGTGGCAAATGACATAGTCCTTGTGGCAAGATCCAGTTCCTGCAGCCTATTATTAGTAGTAATCTTTATTCTCACCGCCTAACATTCTCTTTTTTTCTTGTTGAACTCATCTTTCCCCTGCTTTTCACACCTTTCTGTTAGTGTCTTCACACACACACACACACGCACGGACGCAAACACGCACACACACACACCACTTTCTTTCTCTGACTTGGTAAGTGATTCAATCTGTGATCTGTGATGTGTGGACTGAGGTGAAAGTATCACACCTTAGCGTTTTCTTAATATTTGACTTCCTCTGCCTGTTTGCTCTGATGCCGTGAGTTATGAGAAGATTGATATCACTTTTATTTCTAGAGTAAGTAAATATTGCAACAGCCAGCAGCCGGTTGGCTTAGTGTAGCACAGAGACTGGAAACAGGGACAATCATCTGAACCTGGTGAAAAGTTCACAATAAGGGGGTTTAATTAACATTAGTTAATGTAGTAATAAGCACTAACTTACTGTTAATTAGGTGCTGGTAGGCTGCTTGTTTTCTACCTTGACTAGCTGTTAGCCCATTTGGAGTCTTTGTGTTACTGTAAGCTAACCGGATGCCGGCTGTAATGTAGCTTCACGTTCTGTACAGAATGGCATCAGTCTTCTCATAAGAGAGTTAAAAGGTATCTTACTAAAAACGTTGACGAATGCCAAAAGCTTATCTTATCTTAGTTAAGCTTAGCATAGCTTTGCATAGCTTAGCGTTAACACTCAGAGCAGTGGTAAGCTGGGGTTTGTTTTTCAGCACACACCTACACCTACACCTACACCTACCTTCAAATGCTCTAATTAACACATTATGTCTCAATGTTTCATTCATACTCAAATTAGAGAGTTACATGCTATTTCTTGGCAAGCATCAAGCATAATGTGTTGTCATACAGATGTTTATATGGATGCTAATATGACGTTCAAAACAGACAGGGGACATAAAAACATCCATGAAGATGCTGAACAGCGCAGCGGGTGGTGACCTGCCAGTCGAGAAAAAAAGAATCAATAGAGATATCTGTGAAACTTTCTAATGTGAGATGAGAGTTTTGAGGTCGTGCCGTCCTCTCAGCTGTTCACTAAAGAGAATGTGGAGTGTAAAAGCCTTCCCGTGGATAACACTGACAGATAACGTCTGAGGTGCTCTGACGATTACTGACAAAGACGTTTTCTCTCCTACTGGCAGTTAGTTCTGCTTTGAAAGTCTGACTTGAGAGTGTCGACAGTGAAAGTGGCAAGAATGTCAAAGTGGAGGGATTTGAGTGATTGCGTAACGGTCGAGGCTCGCAAACTTACCAGGATTGACGCTAATATGGGAGTTTTAATGATCCACCAGAAAACATCAGTGTTCTCGATTATATCCCAGCACCTGGTAAAAGCAGGAAATAATATTAACACACAAGATGGTGCAGCCGATTCTGGTCCCTTGTCCCTGGAAGTTTTTCTTACCCAACATCGTTATAGTAGGCTTTAGCAATGCTCCAAGCTGTGATGAAAACTGTCGGACCTCCTAGGGGGGACAAAAAGAAATCAGACTTCAGCTGAGGTCTAACCCCAGGAGACCAGAAAAAGACAAAAAAGGAAGACGTTCTCACCCCAGCCAATCAGGATGTAAGCCCAGAAGTACTTTCTCTCGGAGAAGAAGGAGACCGCCAACAATGCGTGAAGATAAAGGCCTTCCACCAGCAGCCAGAAGAAACTGGCCATAATACAGTATTGGAAGAACACAATCACCACTTTGCAGCCAACCTGGAGGTGAACACAGGACACAAAGTCATGAATGATCTTCTAAGTGGAGCGACAGAGAACAGGCACAAGATGACAATGCAGATATTAAAGTGCAGTTTCATTTCCTAGAGTGGCAGAACTGACTTTAAAAAAAAATGGAAGAATGTACTTATTGAGTTTCTTTGGATTGCAGGCTGCCTGTCTCCAAACTTTAAAGTGCAACAACGAAATTTTACACACAAATAAATAAAGACATCTCCGTCTGATTGTCTCAAACTGAGGGTTTGCGGGTGTAAGCTCATGCGACTCTGAGCATGTCAGGTTAATTAAACTAAATCCACCTCAGGGCCTTCGGTGAATTATAAATGAAGATGACAGTAAGGTGATAAAAAAGGTTGTTCTGCATTGCAAAAGAAGACATTTCACAGTCTCATATTAACATCTTTATTGCTTCAAATGTGTTTAATAATTGAGATTTCAACTTGGCGCATGTTAAATGAAGCAGAATGATGAACATGAGTTTACTAGTCATAATTCTAAGTAAGTTTATACCTAACAGTTATGTTATTGTTGAATAAAACATTTCTATAGGTCAGTTATAACCATTAAATGTAACGACTTCCTGTGGTTTATCTTTTCGCTGTAGCCAGAACCAAAATTCACAAGCAGAAAGTAAAAAACATTTTATCAAACACTTATAAACGCTTCCACTTTAAGAGTAACACAACTCATTATTACTCATTATCAACATTCTTTATTAACTGCAAACCTGACGATTAATACCTTTAATCAATGACTTATCAATATTTATAACCGCAGACAGGATGTCAATTAGAAGAGGAGAATTTTATGCATTCAGCATTTTGTATTAATCTGTTGTGGAAGCAATTCATCATACAGAATTATCTTACCGTTGCTTTCAGGGGAAACATCAAAGTTTACAATGTTGAAGGATTTCCAAACGTTTTTAAGAACAGAGACATTGGCAGTCGATAAATATATTTCAATGCCGTGTTTGAAGCTGTTATTATGTATTCCAGATATAACAATTGAATCTTTCGTACACGTTTTCTCAATTTTATGTGCTGTTTTATTTTTTATTTTTTACTTTTTTTATCGTGTCTGTCATACCCTATGAAACTTCCTCTGAATAATTGTAAAGGAGAGTTTTGATTAGCTTTTTGGGCGTTGGGCGATTAACAAAACACAGGTGGAAAACAAGGGGAGGAAATGAAATGCAAAGCATGACACATGAGGGCAGACCTTCAAAATAAAACAGGAAATAACTGTACCACAAACTCAAACCATGACAGATATATTTGTAAGAGGTAGGACGATTTTTTTCACCCATGGAAGGAATACAAAAATCTGTTAAAAGTAACTATAGCTGTCTGATGAATGTAGTGGAGTAAAAAGTATATTATTTGTCTCACTAGTGTAGAAATATAAAGTTGCATGAAATGGAAATACAAGTAGCTCTATTTGTATATATATAAGCCACCCATGTAATACAGAAAGATGGCAACACGTAACTCCATCTATTCATCCCACTAGATGATGCAAAGCTAAAGTGCACAAATGTTCCGTCAGATATTTCAGCAAACAGGAGGCCAAGAGAAGAACAGCAACACAGGGCGAAATGATCAGCTCTGTTCTGGTTCAACAACAGCACAGCAGTTCCACGGGGGTGGGTGAATTCATTCAAAATTCAGTCCTCTGCTATTCAACATGCTACGCGAGTATAAAAGGTTCATTTTTCCGTAATGGTGCGGGCAGCAGGCTGAGCTGGTGTGTGTAGCATGTCGCTTTTTTCAGAACTCTTCAATTCACAGGAAACCACTCTCACTCTGTTGGGTCTGCGGCTGACTCCATGAACCGCATACAGGCTTGTTTTGGGGATGAGCGTCCCAGAGATTCAACAGGGAGGGCATCACGCAGATGAGACAAATCAATAGTGTACCCACTTTAAAAATAACCCTGTGAGAGTGAATGTGTTGAGCACTTTAGCAGATGTAACAGATGTGAGACATGGGTTGAATGGGGAGGAGGGTGAAGAGGACAGAGTGTGATGAGGAATGGGCTGATGCACATTACGGATGGAGACAATCGGAGAGTCGGGGCAGAGAGGTAAACAGTAATGTGATAAAGACGCAAGATATGAGTGGATATGATTAAGGTTTGTTTTCTGACAGGCCGAGCTCAACCCGCAGACAGAGACAAGGACAACACTGAGAATGATGAATGAGTAGGGAGGAGGGAAACGTTGCATGAAAAATGAGCCCGAGTGTAAAGCCCGAGCCCCTGCAGAGGAGTCGAAGTCTTCACGAATACAGTACATGAGCAGTAATGAAGACTGAAGATGTCAAACTGCTTCTCATTCATAGTTTAGTACACTGATACTTTACTTGTGTTTCTGGAAGTTCAAACCCACCTCCTGAAGCATTATGGCCGTCGTCATCTTGTTTTTAGGTAATACATCAAGAGAAGAGTAAGGTCATTTTCTCCTAAGCATCTATACAATCGGACTTAATTTTGCAACCAGTGGATTCGTCCCTTGCTGGCCATCAGGTACAAGGCACTTCTGCATCTCTACCCTTATTTATTTATACGGTAATGGGTCTGATGATACTGTAGGTCACTCCAATGCGTTTGTTCCATAATGGTTTACTATTTCATTACGGAACCACATGTACTTGGGTTAGGGTTAGGTGGTAGCGTGGTGGTTTGAAGTATAAGGAGTTTATAAAGAAATTATGTAGTTTTACAACATTTACTCAAAGTCCTTTGTTGAGGTATTTGTACTTTACTTCAGTATCCATTTGTGGCTACTTTATACTTCTACTTGACCACATTTCAGAGGGAAATATAGATTAGTGTCACTCCGCTCCTTATAACGCTCCACTGGCTACCCGTTCAATACAGAACCGATTTCAAACCTTTACTAATTACTTCACAAGCTGTACATGCTCCTGCCTACATTATGGGTTTACTCCCACCCATGAGACGAGTCGCCCCTTTCATTTCCTCACGCAAGAGCCTCCTAACTGTTTCCTGTTTGTCTTGGTTTTATCATTATTTTATGATGTGTTGTTTTTATCTCGATAGATCGTACCATTTGTTTTCTTGTTTTAATATTGACTGTGTGCACTCTTTTTTTTATCTTAACTTGTACAACTCTTTGTGACTATGTTTTTTGAAAAGTGGGACCCTAATAGAGATTTTGTTATTATTATTATTATTTATATGACAGCTGTAGTTTGCAGAGGATCCACACATTAAACTTAAGATGACTTTAACAACTATAATAACTTAAACTATCCAGCAGTGTGATAAAGTAGCTAAATCAACCAAAATTGACAAATCGCTCCATACAAAGTAACGCATCAGCAACAACAACCAAGTACAAATAACACTCAAAGAGGGATTTGTCAAACTGATGAATCTTTTTACTTTGATGCTCAAGTGAGTTGGTGTTAATACTTCTGTATTTTTATTACAGTCCAGTTTGAGGACAGGACCTTCAGTTGTAATTTAATATTTTTACATTGTGATAAAATATATACATTTTAATTTTGTATGATCTGCATTTCTTTTAACAGTTCTTTCGAAAGAACAAACAAAGCTTCTATATGTTGAGCTTTACATTTTACACCAACTATGTATGTATGTATCTCAGTTTGAATTTCTTCTCCATAACTACGTAGTGCCCCTTTAACTTCACGTACAAGCGTGAAGGAAAGTCTTTCTTCAGAAGCAAACAGGGGAGAGGTTGTGTTGATTTACACTTTATCTGTCCATGGCTGATTAAAGTGGCTGCCTGGATTTAACTGGTGTCATGAGGAGCCAAGGACAGAATTGCTACTTTAAGTTAAATTCTGGATATTTCTATTACTGATGTTGAGAAATCCTCTTTTGGCACCAGCCCTGCCTCTCAGAAATGTCAGAGGGAGTTTGCTCGTTGATTCAAACACACCTGGGCTACTAGTGGAAATGTACACAGAACTGACATATCAACATTCCTGTGTTTGCTTTCTGGGATCCGCTTCTTGTTAAGCCGAGGTAAACCTAACAGGAATTCGGGAGCGTATATAAACTGATTCCAGCTTGGCATGTCGAAGGGAGGAAAATGTACCGTGATGGGCCGGAGCAGTCCTAATGCATGCAAATCAGGACACATTATTTGCTGGCGCTCCGTTTCTAAAAAGCCTGCCATCAGCTGCACATTGGATGAACGATGTGACAAACAGAGATAGCTTAAATAATGCATTAGTTATAAGCCTCCCTACAGCGATTATATCCTGAATGAATCGAATGGGTCACTACAGCAAGCATCCGGCGGTAGAACAAGGAGCACGCAGAACGCCCACACACTGTAACTGAGCCAG
The DNA here is from genome assembly GCA_900302685.1 of Spondyliosoma cantharus. NCBI lineage: Eukaryota > Metazoa > Chordata > Actinopteri > Spariformes > Sparidae > Spondyliosoma > Spondyliosoma cantharus. The sequence continues at coordinate 64,953 of OMLP01040382.1, read as the reverse complement.
CAGGAAGTAATGTCAGGGTCCTGATGAGCTGGAGCTCCAAACGTGTCTCTATAATGTCTTTTTGAGCAGCTGGCTCCTGTCAACCCCAGTGGCTCCATTAACACAACAGAGGCGGCCAGAGAGCTCTCTAATAAAATACACTCTGAGGCTCGGCGCGTCGTGTGGCCACATCCTGTTACATAAACCACATGTAGCCTCAGGGGCCTCTGGTCTGCGGTTCAGCGGTATGTGGTGGGGTGGCGGCAGCGGTTGGTGGTCGCCGTTTAGAGCAGACTGGGAGATATCCAAACATTGTGGATGGATATAAATCCAAGTACAAATGGCTTGTAAGCCTGACATTATTTAAGGACAGTACAGATCTGTGGGCTCAATATCTTCATCTTTTTTAAATTTTGCTGTTGTGGGGTATGACGGTTAAAAAAAAACAACTCAAAATCTTGATTTTTAATCCAAAAAGTAAATATTTCTGTCTCTAATTTTCCTGCAAGAAATACTTTTGCCTTTTTACACGTGAAAAATCACAATTTCGTATGTAACTTTAATATTTTCACATGTGAACTTGGCTTCAACACTTGAAAGGAAAGTAATGCCCCATGCTAACCGGACATTTGTACAAACAGCTGGCTTTTTTTCACATATGATTAAAAGTTTACACATTTTCTCACGTGAGTCACAGACAATACATTCATATGTGACTGGCTTTAGTCACAAGTGGATTAGAACTTCCACATGTTAAAACTACCATCCTGAAAGGTCTGAAACATATTTTTTTGGGTTGTGCTCTTAAAGAAACAGTGTGACATCTTGTGATGCGACCTCTCCTATTTAACGTGGCCCTTCTTATGCTGTGCTTCCGTACAAGCTTGCAAGTGCACCTGGCGTATTGTCTTGTAATTCACTGGATGCTGGTTTTGATCGGCTCGATATCTAACAAGCTTTCTCCATAAGCCGTTCACCTGCTGCTGTGACGACGGAATAGCTGGTGAAAATATCAAAGGAGCAAGGAGAGAGAAGGGAGGAGAACACTCCCCAGTAACTCCTCTTAAAACCACAGCTTGTTGATTTTACACTGTGAAGTCTTCTGCCGGATTAAATGAATGAAAGGGGTGCTTTCAAAGGGCCTCGAGATCAGGTCATAAATTGGGAGAGTCAATCAATATTTTAAGTACTGTATAGTCCTAAATAAAAAATTTAAGCACAGTATGCTTCCATCTTTTGATGCCTTGGGGCAGTTAAGCCGTTGTTAATCCAGTCTCGCTTCTAACCCTCAAAAGTCCAGTGTTACTGATATAAATCCACAGAATATCTACTAATGCAACAGAGCAATAAAACAGAATCACCATCAGACAGTAATTTAACTCATCGCTCTTGATGTTTGAAGGTCATTTATACCAAAAACCTTGCTTTTGTCCTTGTTATAATAAAAGTGATCTTTCGACAGACCCACTGAGGCTCCCTCTGTGTCTCCTGTCAAACCTCAGCACAACAGAAATCCATCTTTTTGTCCCCATCCGAGCCGAGGAGACCTCTCATTAGGTGGCATAACGTGGATAATCAGCCTTCCAGCTCGGCGCCACGCCTGCACACCCAGAGTGTCCGCTGCACCTGCTGAGCTTCTTCCAGAGTTTGACTTCTTCAGGGTTCAAAGACGCACGAAAAAAAAAAAAAACCCAGAGAGTTTCATCTGAAAACACCCACGGCAAACAGCAGTGTCTTTGACAAAACAACTCACAGACCCTGAAGAGCAGTTGTCCACCTCCCCGACCTCGTAGAGGACAACATCCTTGATGAACACAGCGATGGCCTTCAGGATAAATGACACAAACAGATGCATGTGGATGTAGTTCCTCGTGCAGTGGAGCTTCCTAGGTGACAAAGAGGCGAGAGACACACACGCACACAATTCAATAAAGAGGGCCTTCACACTAATTATCCAATGTACTTGGAGGTAATAGCTTAAAATGACAGCAAATAACAGACTGACTAAACTCATAATTAAGCTCATTAGTTTGTTTTATCACCGCGTGGGAGGATCTGCTTTAGAGCACTGTGAGAGTGTTTGATGGTCCTTCACTTCATTCACGGATGAAGTCGAGAGGTGTTGATTTCAAAATGACTAATCAGAAACAATTTGAGGTGCTTGAGCATCAACTTCTCGACTTCCCCAACATTTTAACCACATGCCATGAAGATTAGATATTTAGGGAGAGAGAGAGAGAGAGAGAGAGAGAGATGGCACAAGCCTTTGCTTCAGTTGTTGTTTTTGCAGGCGATGTTGGTTTCCAGGTCGCTGTGATGCAGTGCATGTATAATCACTTCATACCCCCTCAAGGAGTCATTTAAGTTCCATCTCACCTTATCTCACAGGCACAAGAGCTTGTTAACATTCTGTCACAGCGGCTTAAAGTGACAATTGTTAAAAGGCTGTTATCCAAATTTGGTCCTCGCTCCAAACTCTTACCGCTGTTCCATTATCATTAAATGCTTGTTTTCCTCATCAACATTTCAATCTGAGTTGCTCAGAGACTTCAGTCTAAGTGCTCAGGCTCACACTGAGAGAGGAGAAACCTTGGCCGAATTAAAGTGTTGAGATTCCACATGTGTAATCATCTGTTGTTTTCTATTTTGGGGGCAAAAGTGAGATCTAATCTCACTGTGCTGGTGTCGTCGCAACTAGAGACTGTCATTTTCCATTTTGGCTCATAGTCAGTACTTACATAGTCAAAGATCTGACTGTTTTGGGAGCAAATGAACAGAAATGATCAAACAAAATAGATGAGGTAATCTATTTCTCTCTCCCGGTAGTTATAGCGACAGTCGACAAAATCAAACTCACTGTTACTTTGAGTAAGTCGTCCCTATAAGGGGAGTCGTCCCCAAGTCGTCCCTATAACATAGATGCAATTTTGAGACTGACATATTCTGTCAAAAACATTGTGATATTTGACTCTGAAGTGCTTTTGAGTTGATTTTAAAAGATAAGATGCATAATGCCTATTGTCTAAAACAAAAAAGAACCAATATTATTCTAAGGCCATATCACCCTGCCACATCTGTACTAACAGCTGGACAGAGAGGAGTGGGCAATGTAAACCTTTTTAGGCAACGGAGATTACAACTGAAAAGGTTAAAGAAATTATTTTAGGAGAGGGTGCTGGTGACATTTATGGATAAGGTGAAACAGTCCCAATGACGTGGGTACCCGAGCCACTGCACGATAGGTTGCTGTAGTTCACAAAGTAAACGTTGTTCAGCTTCTGCTGAAGTGAAGCTGAGCCGTCTCAGAATAGAGTCTATGGGAAGAAAACAATAGCAGCACGCCTCATTTTCTCAGAAAGGCTGATGAAAGACGTGCAGCCTGAGAGATAGCATTGAGCAACCAAAGCTAGTTTATCAACGGCTATAGTCCTGATTAACGTCATGACTTTGGCTCTCAAAAGATCAAACTGCGGCAAATGCGACCGGCTGTCATATTTTTTTGCTTCCGACCTGTAATCTTTTAGAAACAGGTGTGCCTCTTTCCATCACGCAGGCCCCTGTTGAAACCCCTCACTGTAACCAACTCAGCTATCTTCGCCCTCCCACTGCCCTGTCATTACTCTCCTCCGGGCTCAAACCTGTTGACCGGCCTCCATTTCACACTTTCACAGCTTTTCCTTTTATCATCCTGACCTTGGCCCGCCTTGTGGCTCTGGACACACCAGGGCGGAACGCAAGTCTCAGGTGGACACACTTTCACACCTTACTGCACGTCTCCGTGGAAAACATGAAAAGTAGCTCCCACCTGTGACTAATGCAGTATTACACAGTGTAGCAGCAGGGGCAGGCTATACTACCAGAAAAATGCTGACAAAAAGAAGTAATAGAGAAAAAGTCATTCCCTCCCTCCCTGTGGCCCTGTGGGGAATCAGCGGGCACACTGAAGAATGGATGGTTGGACGGAAGAAAAAAAAATACTTGTTGAGTCACATTATTTTGGCTGTGAATTCAAGTGAGCACTGAGGAGAGCTCATGCAGCATGACGAGTGATTTTCACAGCAGGAGTACTCGTTTGGGGATTATTATTGCAGCAGAGCAAAGAGCTTATTTACAGTGCGTTCAGCAACAGAATGCCAAAATTGAGACCATCCATCCACTTTTTAAACGGCTTTTTTCATAATTCCTTCTTACATTCTTGGGTTAAGCTCCTGAGACTGAGGTGGAGAAACTGCATATAATAAAAAGAAACAGCCTTCAGTTCTGAACACTGTGGTTTTATTACACTTATTAGTTACAATATTTGTCACTTTCATTTACATTGATCTAATTTCAATAACAGTACTTAACTATTGTCATTTTTACTAGTAATGTAGCAATTCGTATGGAGGAGTGAAATTGCCAAAATCAGACATAAATAAAAGGCTCATTTAAAAAAATGCAATTAAATGTATCAAAATAATATCAGAAAAAAATGTAGGAATTAATTTAATGTGACATTAATTGATATTCCTGCTTGAATTTCCCCGTTTAGAGTAAATGATCCCTTTCAACTGCAAAAAGAAAACGAAAATACAAAAATAAACATGATTGATGGAAAATAATGTAGAAATAAATAAATGAATAAATTAAATAAATAAATAAAATGGAAAATTATATAAGAAATTAAATAAAGAGATTAATTAATACAAAGGTGAAGTAATCTTAAGAAGAAATATAAATGTATGAAACATTTTTTAGAAATAAATAATGCCTATGTTTTCTCTTCAATATAATTAGATTATTAGATAGATTAGGAGGCAGAACTATCCATTAAAGTTATTCAATGCCTACAGTTATTTTCGTTAATACCTTTTGATGCATTTGATGGCATCTTAGTTATTTATTGTGACATTTATTCATTTATTTCAGATTTTGGCAGTTTTGGTCTTCCCCATATTCCCATAAAACAACAACCCATTTGAAAATAAGCACCGTAAAAGCGATTACTGATGAATATGTGTCCCTATAATATGCGTGATGTGCCCGTTTAAACTGGGCTGAAATAGTTATACTGTATAATGGAACACAATCATGAGCAATGTAAATATATAAAGTATCTTGTGTCTACCAAACCTAATAACCTTTTGAACAAGCATTTCCAGCAACTACAGAACCAAGAGAACTTTCCTAGGTCCCTCCAATCAGGATTATTTCAGTCTGCACATGCTGTGTACTGTGTATTGTCTATTTATTGTCCTCCGGGGTAAAGAATTTGCCACCTGCCACCAGAGCTGTGATCTCTGTCATTCTCGACATCAAAACTGTAATTGTGTTTGAGGAGCTTACAATCAGTCGCTCACTTGTCAAATATCACACACATCACTGTACTTCTGACGTCTAATCTCCAAAACGCTGCAGATAAGTGCCCTCAAAAGATCAAGGCAGTGAAAATGAATGAAAGTATCACCGCGTTTGACTGACAGTTTAATTCAGAGAGCATTTTATATCTTTTTTTCCTGTCTTTCATAGTTTAACATAAGCCCCGTATTTCCGCCCGGGTGTGAAGCTGCTCTGATCGGAGGTTATCAAATCCCAGTTCAAAGTGTTTGATGTACAAACCGTCATGTTGTCCGCACCATATTGCCCAGCAGGAAGAACGTCAGCGTCAGTTTGCTTTATGGTAAATTGCTCTTATTAATGCTCCACACAGGGGGTCCCGCAGCCGTGACTGTTTGTTCTTCTTCTTTTTCTTCTTCTTCATACTCTCCTTTTATCCGTTCTCTAAACAACTGACCACAGGAGGCCGGGGACAGGGTTTATGTTTCAGAAATTATCATAAAAGTCAATAGTGCAAATCCTCGGGCTGCTGTCAGGAGTGAAAACATAGATTTCTGTTTGCTTCTCTCTAAGTACGCTGAGAACGGTGACTGTTCCTGGAAACATAAAAATGAGCAGCTGTGTGGCGAGTGTGTCTCACTGCTTGTTCTACATACCTGAAGATGCAGAGGATCACGATGGCCGTGGTGAGAGAAATGAGGGAAACGCTGTGGCCGATGGTGTAGCCTATCTTCACCTGCCAGAAGAACTTGCCCTGAAGGGAAAAGAAAAGCACACGGCGTCAACACAAGTCAAATGTGATGTTTGTATTGCTGTGTGCATTGAAACAAAGTAAAATAAAAACAGATAAATGATCACAGGGGCAATTTCTCTGCAGAATAATACATGTTGAATTTAATTTTAATTCTTTTTTTGGTGATAACATTTTGGTTACTGCTGACCGATGAATCTTTTGCATCAAGACATAATTATGCAACAGGGTATCGAACAAAACAACCATAAAATTACTCCAGTTTAATACTCTATATAACTGGCCTCTAAAAGCTCCAGACTCAAAAACATGCACCCTCTGATGAGGGGTTGCAGGGGAAGCATGGTACTGGATTTGTGCCGGTACTTTTCAACTCATTGTGGCCTATTTCCAATACCAGTATATCTACACAATTATTTTTTTCCACCTTTCCTGTGTCGTGATAAACAAAGGGGAGCCCAAACGCAAGACACACAGGCAGGCAGGTAACTTGAACACAAAGCGAGCTTTATCAACATAAAGCTGGTAATCCAAAATCCAAGAAGCAAGAAAAGGCGAATAACAAAACCAAAACTAAAAGCATGTACAAGCAAGTACAAAGCAGAAATGACGTGAGGAATCAGGAACCAAAAGCCATAAACACATGACAGGAAGCTGGGACAGGGAGACACTGGAACACAAGGGCAAGACGGAGAAGATAAACTGACAGAAAGAGAGGGGAAGATGGTGATTAACTGATGGGACACAGGTGAACGCAGAAAAATGGTGGGAAAACAGACAAAGGGAGGAAATGAAAAGCAAAACGTGACACGTGAAAAATAAAACAGGAAATAACAAAACCAAAAAGACTCAAACCATGACAGGCAGAGAGCATCAAGTCTTTCCTGTGGTGGAATTTACATATTATCATACCTACTCTTCTCAAACTTTCCCTCACCTCATAAGACTCAATCCAACTGGATCTGCTGATGCACTGCAAGCTAACATTCGTTGTTGTCTTCTGTAATAGCTGGATTTCACATGAAGCTTTCGCTTGTCTCTCCACAGAGTTGCAGCCGCTGCACTGTCTGTTTTGTGCTTGATGAAAATGAGATCAAGAGCTCTGCATCCTGTGGCGCACGGAGGTATCAAGTATGCAGAAGAACGGACATCAAATTCCTTTTAGAGTGCTTCATCAGCCTGGTCCCTCCTGACTTCCTACGTGGCATACTAATGAGGCTGTCACAGAGCAGAGTGCCCACCTAGAAAGCTTTTACTGTCCTGTAAAGCCCATCAGCTCTCTGCTCCACCTTCGTCAACACAGATTAACTCTCTCTGCATTACACTGGATAAGACCACCATGTGATGTATTTATTCCCTTCCTTGCCCTGAAGGCATCACAAATAACCTCTAATGACTAATAATGTCTGATAACAGAGGCAGGATATACTAACTCAGCCAGGCTTGTCAATGAAAATCAAGAGTGTTCTGCCTCAAAGACATATGCCTGCTTCAGGAAACAATGTTGACTGATAGATATTTTCACCTTTGGTGTCGTCTGAATACTGTTTTAGTTCATGAATTCTTATATAACACATAAGAAGACGAGACAAAATGAATGAACTTAACTTTCTTGCCAAGAGTTCAATACCTCTCTGTTGTCTGTGGGTTAAAGTAGATAAAATCAATATATTTAATAATAAGACTAGATCAAAAGAGTGCAATGTCAAAGTACCGCCCCACTGATACCTATAGCAACTCTGCAGTTATCTTCAGTCTTCCAGTCCCTACAGATAAAACGAGCAATGGGCAAACATAGTGGAGACATGAATTTGCACTTTCTGAGCACGTCATTATGGCAAATGCACATCCATAAATCCAGGTAGGAATTTGCCTCAGTGCAAACATATAAATGTTAAAGCACAGGGCTGAAGTTGCTGCCAGTGACTAAAGAAAGAATAAGATTGGGAGTGACAAATTATTTACCATGAACTTCTTTCATATTGCACAATATGATTCTATCTTTTTACATGACAGTAGAAGCAGGTTCTCAGAGGGGCAGTTGTGCCCATTTCTTCTGATGGAGGTTAACAGACTTTATAAACCCTTTGGTGTAGAGCAAACTAGAGATAAAGGATCTGGGTGATTTTACACCCAGGATGTTGAACTTCATGCGCCAATGAGCAGCTTTAATAGGAATGAATGGGGCTCGACCTCCCACACTGTATCCAGATTCACGTTATTACATCGTGGGTATATGCATGAAGCTAACACACGATTAGCTTAGCAAGACTGGAAGCCGACTGTCTCCATGGGTCATATTGGTCAATCCATATATCAAATAAACTGCAAGAACAACAATTTGTGGTTTTACAGGGAATTATGTGCCATAAGTTTCTCTGGGTGGAACCAGTGGAGCCATTGGACAATGTGTCACTTCAAAACCTCTACTAAAACCACACATTTGCATTAAACATATTTGTTCAGACTACATTACATAGGATACAATGTCAGTGAGCTTGCTGTCGTTAAGCGCAAATTCAAACTTGGAAAGGAGTCACTAGCTGTTTTCCCCTAGCTTCCACTCTCTCGACTAAGCTGGGCTAAGCTAATCACCACTTAGCTTTCAAATCCACTCCCATAAGAGTAGTATTGTTCTCATCTACCTCTCAGCAATAAGCAAATAAGCTAACTTCGAATAAACAAATCCATCATTAAAACTCAGCAGGAGCAAAACTAAATTCTTGTGTTTTTCTCATTTGATTTCTATCCAGTACTTCTGACCGTGTGTACAAAAATCCACCAGAAGCGGAGCAATAATTAGCAACACTTTTCAAAGCTCTAAGATGCTAACAATGACATACAGTTCTCATGTTAGCCAGTGCATTCAGTGTTGTGTTCTTTGTCCCTAGAGCCATTAACAGAAACAATTGAATGCAGGCTTAGAACAAACATGATTCGTGAAACCAACGATCAATAAAGCTATTTTCCTGATAGAGCCGACAACATCCCCCCACTGAGAAGAAATGGATGTTCTTGTCAAATTCTTCCTGCCCACTGGCTCTCGAGCTGGTTTCGCACTGTGCCACGAGTTCATTCACAATTGGACCATTGGGTATCTGCTCTGCTGCCTCTTATTGACAGCGGAGGTGTACTCACATCGTCGCCGGTGCTGTTGAGATTGTACCCACAGTTCACAGCGATGTCAAAAGGATGCATCTCAGTCCAGCCGTCTGCTGTACAGGTCTTGGAGAGGTTACCTGGAGTTTGGGAAGACATGCAGAGGTCAAAGCCACCCAGGCAGCAGATTTCTCTTTTATCTGCTCAACAAGTTAGTTTAAATTTATCCAACACTCCACTGCTGTGAGACCTACGGTGAAATCAGTGACCTCGTGTCTTGGCTTGTTGTGTCGCTGCTAACAACTAGAAAACCTCCACAAACTTCTGTTTGAATCTCTCCCACTAATGTGAGCCGTTGTTGACTCTGTGCCTGCTGAGGGCACTGACATTCTGATCTTCATCTTGTCACTCATCCAACCATAAATAAATTTTAAAATGCTGGAGTGAAGGAATGGTATGCATGTCATATGAGTAAACATTATCGTGCTGAGACCATTATTCTTTGGTATCTTTTTTATTTATTTCCCACACAAGGGTCATCATGACACAGTTTGGATGGATGTTTCAGGTACAAAATGCAGACCAGGGTTTTCATCCTGAGTTCCAACGGTTGTTAAGTTTAAGCAACAAAAGCTCTTTGATTAAGGTTATGCCTCATTTCCACAAAGTTTTGTTTTGTGTCCATAATTATGGACATACACCCCTGGTGTTTCATACACATAGACTTCACTTAAATTAACTCACTTAAATATTAAAAAAGATCTGAGGGAAGATTGGATTTTAGAGAGATTCTCGGGTTGTCAGTTAACAATGCTTTGTGGCGGTGGATAGAAACATCATCGTTGACGTTCGACAGAAGCTATTTTTCTGTTTCTTATAAAACAAAAACAGGACACAGGGAAGCATGGTATCGAATAAGTGCTGACATTGGCCTGCCAGGTGTGTAGCCGGTTTTGCAAAATATTCTCTTCAAAGACACACAGCTACATGACATGCCTTCCAAGAAAGGAGTATAAATATAGCTCGATCAGTAAGTTAATTTGTTTATGCTAGAACTTCCTGTGGCAAACAGCACCTACATTCTGTCTAAAACACGGAGGAAGGAGTTTCAGGTCAGGATCAGGTAGGTTCTCATATGAATGAATGGACTTTGGGTTAGCTCGGATTTGCACACAGAGCAATGTGGAAACAAGGCTTTGCTGATTGTGTCAGGTTAATAAGGAGAATAAGAACAAAAACAAATATATGAGGCGCTATTTAGCTCAGTATATATGTATATATGTATGTATATATGTATCTATGTATATAAAACAATCCTGTATAATAAATACATGTCTGTGCCCACTTATGTTTTCTGAGTCTTGAAGCCACTGCAGCCTACTTCTGTATATTAAGGAATGTTATTTAGATCTTTTATTAACCTTAAGTAAGTTAAGTAAGTGCTGTGAGTGCTGAAACAAATCATATAAAAAATGTATACATTCTGGGGTTGAAATGTTAAATAGTCTCTGTTGATTGTGGGGCTGGTTTCATGTAGATATTTTACCTTTCTGTGTAATAATGTATTCAATAAAATAGATCCATCGAGAGCTGTGACCTCTAAGGTGGAGGTATAATATGCTTCATTACTTCATTTGTTTTCATATTGATTCTCAATGCGATGTCTGCTCTTATTTTTCACTGTAACGACTTCGTGGTTTTCTTTCCTTCTTTCATGGATTGTTTATATGAGCTTTTGTATTGAATAAAATAATATGTGATACAACTGCTTATGCATTACTGTAAGAACATCAAGGTTATCATTTCTTCAAATTCGATACAGCAGAACCAGAGATATCGCCTTTTCAAAACTTGTCCCACCCACACGTTAAATGCTTTCTACGCCCATGATATCAATAGATAGTGTAGTGATTTCTCCGCTGACCATATCCTATTGATACAATGTGTTAAGATCAGTTTTCCCTCACACACTGCGCCAGACATAACCTGCTATTTCCTCTGCCAAAGACACAGTTTTTGCACGTAATTGCAGGAGACGAGCACCAGAAATAGTCGGTTATTTGGTTTATTCATGGGATTTTATTCATGGTTTATTCATTTGTGGTGCATCAGAGGTTCATGTAAAAAGCTTAACCCCAAATCAGACCTCAACTACAATGTGACCAACAGACAAGCTTCTGTGCACATGCAAACTGGGACAATTATGACCAAATGTTATCATACGCAGGCACAGAGCTGTGGAGGAAAGCATGTGCAGCAGGAGGTCGGTGTCTAGAAACGCCGATCTGCCAGGGAGAGGTTTGGTATCATTGCTGCCATAGCTGCATTTGAGCGTCATGCTGGGATGATGGGTTCAAATTCAGCCTCATTTTCCCTCTTATTTCATCCTCGGTCCAACCCTCTATTAACCAAACATGCTTTCATGGATGTGTGCGTTCGCTCCGAACACACACAGACACAAACTAAATGAAACATTGACTAAAAAAGGTGTGAAGTCATTGTTCAGGCCAATCGACTCATTTGTAGGCATGGTGGTAGACTCGCAGTCTGTTCAGTAGATTTATTGCTGCACTGCAGAATATTGCAGAATGGAGGAGCAAGGGAAGGACACAAAACCACCACAGAGAAGAGCGACTTCATTTGGACTCAAGGCCATTTCACAAACAGATATTGGATCAGCTTTAACAGTTTTACACATATACAGATTGTAAAATACATCTTACATATATATAAACTTGTCCGTGCCTCCTGGACAAACTGGCAACACCTGTACTATACGACAAAACACAAAAGTTTAATTTAAGTTTCTGAACTGCAATTTCTTAGTACGTGTCACTCAGGCTTTCTTCTGTTGTACTCAAAAGAAATTGCTCTTCAGAGTCTCAACTGACAGTGTTAAGCAGTGGTTGTGTCTCTGGGTGAGCCCTGCAGCGCTTCTCCCACTATCTCTCTGACAGGACTGTCTCGGTTGCTCTTAGCAACTCTGCCTCTTCATCTGAAGCTCTGTTTCGGAGTGTGCCCCAAGGTTTGGTCTTTGGCCCGTGCTTCTCTTTGAACAGATCTTAAGAAACTTTAAAGACGTTGCATATCTCTGCTACGCAGTATACAAATCAATACAGCAGAGCCGGAGATATTGCCTCTTTTATTCCACGCATTCTTCTTCCTTTTCAAAACTTGCCCCACCCACATGTTAAATGCTTCCTAGGCCAATGATATCAACAGATACTGTATTGATTGCGCCACTGTCCATATCCTATTGATGCAATCTGTTAAGATCAGTTTTCCCTTACACAGTCAGTATATTGAGGAACCCAAGATAATGGGATAATGGGCCATTCTCTGATAGTCCCATCACCACTAACAGCTCAACCTGTGAATTCCCATGCAGGAGGATCGTTTTCCACAAGATGATGTCCTGGATGGTGCGAGCGGCTGTCATGACATTTTCTTGTATGTAAGAGAACAAAGCAAAAGTGGAGCGCCGTCATCAGCTGCAGCGTATGGCCATTTGCAAAGAAAAAGAGGATCCCACCTAGCTGGGTCACGCTCACCTGAGACAGCCCTTCTTCCCACACAGGGGGCGTCTTCAGCTGTCATTTACAACTAAACTTACTGCTGAGGAGAACCCAGGTCACTCCTGCTTTCAATCATTATATTTCTTTGATAACAAGCAGCGAGGGAAACACAAAGAACATGTTTTCATTCATTCATGTCAGGTCATCTCTATGGAGAATCTGTCAGTCAGTTGAGTGAAACATATCCAGCACTGCTCAGAGACACAGACTGCATCAAGATCGCTTATGACTTAGGTGAGCTGGATGATTGATTAGAGATAATCATATGCTGTAAAGCATGATTGACGATGGCATGTTCTTACTCTTACAGATTATGTTTTCAGACATGGTATTGTACCTGAAAGGCGTCAGCTTGCTCTCTCTCTGTCTACTTGGAAACTGGAAAGTGCTGGAATAGGCCAATATTTTCCTCCAATTGTATGTCAAATTTACAGTTTTTCCAATAGGTTTTCTGACAGTTGTAATAAATCCTGATGATGAATGCCCTTCTTTGTGCCCACATAAGATATGGAGTCATTTAGGATAACATTTCTTTGACACTTTGATTGTATCCTCTGATTACGCTAGCGGCTGCATGTAGCTTTAGTCAGAAACAGCAGCGCTTTGAGATAAATGGTGACAACAGCATACCAATATGCTCACAATTGCAACGCTAACAGGATGATGTTTAGCGTGTGTTTCGTAGACCATGTTCATGATTTTAGTTTAGCGTGTTAGCATGCAGCTAGCTAGCACCTAACACATGGTACAACTAATGTTGATAAGAATGTCACTAGTTTTGCAGAAATGTAGTCATAATCAGTAGGCAATTAGCAAAATGATCATCTTCTTAAGAGGCGGCTGTAGCTCAGTGGGTAGAGTGAGTTGACTAGTGATCAGAAAGTTGCTGTTTCGAATCCCGGCTCACCTGGGGCGGGACTGAGCTACATGTCAAAGTATCCTGCGATGAGCGGCCGTGTGATCGCGCGGTAACATCCCCGCAACCCTCACGGAAAAAGCGGAAAAAGAAAATGAGATGAGATCATCTTCCTATCCAGACCTGGATCTATAACTGATACACTACAGAATTATTACATTATGTACATCATAAAAACCCTCAACTGATAATGAAAAACAAAGTAAGCTACGATCCAGATTCACAGCAGAGAAAGAGAGAGCACTTTCTTTCTTGTACTAAACATATGACATTTTATAAGAAGGCTCAAATAATTGAGAAATTGTCATAGACAACTCACTGAATTGAGAGATTTTTTTAAGTGGAGTCTGTTGTTCATGCTCACCGTAGTGCAAAACCTTTTTAAATTCTTATGAATATATTTGACAAAAGTTATCCTGACCTGAAAGAAAGACAAAATGTATAAAAGAAAGATCGAAGGAGCTGGACTAGACGTACAACCAAGCTTTTGAAGTTGCAGATTTAGAGAGATTTATCTGCAGTCTCGGTTGTGTCGCTGTGTCCCTCCAGAGGAGTTTACCTCAAGCTGTTTCCATCTCATTATATTTGTTTTGAGCTTGAAGGTAAACTCAGTATTTGCATGCATGCATCAATTTTGATTTTGAAGTTTTATTAATTTGTTTTTCTGTTTTCCGAAGGTTTGCAGAACACTCGCTCAATTACCTGACACCAGCAGACACCAATCTCCTTCTGACTACTGTTGTTTGTATACTTCCAGTAGCATTCAGAACTGAATTATGATGAGCCCTTGAACTTACAGAACATGTCCCTCAAGCTTAAAGAAAGTTTGGTGCGCTGGAGTGTCTAATGGGGATTACAAAACCTCCACAATTACTTTTGACCATGTCTGCTCCTGCTCTGCCTGCCACAGTCAGTCAGGAGCAAAACTCACACGGTATGTGACCTCCAGACATCAGTCAACATGTTTGGTTGACTTTAGGAAAACTGAAACTACTTGTTTGAGCTCAAGGTTAACATTGACGGCTGAGATATGATCACTGGTCTCACGTGTCAGAGTAACACATGTTCCTGGTTATTCTAAATATTTGAACACACAATCAATGTTCTGATTATGGCTTAGTCTGCACCAACACCAAGCTGAGACCCCGACAGATCGAATTGTAATTGCCAGTCCTGTGATCGCTTGTTGTTTAATACTGAAAATGGAATTAGTAAAAGCCATGTTGCATTGTTTTTGTCTCTTCTTCCAACATCAATAAATGGAGGCCCTGTGTGTCTGGCTTATATTACGATTGTAGATGCAAAGCGCATAATCAGCGAGACGAGCCGCCATAGTCGTCTCTCACAATGAAAGATTAATTGCTGTGATGTCTGCTTAGCTGAGCAGTCCAACACTAAGCAGGACCGGCAAGAAAAACATCCACTTTAGCTCTAAAGTAGCACAGAAGAAGTGAATAGTTCATGATTGTTATACTGAAAACATATGCAAATGTATTGTTTCTCAAACTCCATGTATGTTTTAGCATCCCTTTACACCCTGAGAGCACATGTTTGTACACAATTTGTGGAGGCAATTAATCATGAGGAAAATAATTAATTGATACAATTGCGATGAGGTCAAAGCAAGTAAACAAACACTAGACAGTGTCCCATCTTTTTGGGAGACAAGACAAATATACCACTCGGACAGGAATCTACAGCTCAACTGATGGAAGTGCAGACAATATTTCTCACTTAGTTCCGCCATGTGTGTTCGTCAGTGTATGTGTGTGTGTTTTGACAGTGGGCGGACGACTGGCTAACTGTGGACCATCGGAGCAGCAGTGGCTGTGATTATGTTGGAGGCAGAACAGCAGGTCTCACACAACATTATTGCCTTAAACGGACACCTTATTTTTATCTTGTAGTGTGTGACTGCTTAGGATAGGAGACTTCAAACTTGGTTAGGATTTTAAAATTCCTGTAATCTCCCACTCTCTTTAAAAGTACTTAAAACTGACCACAAACCAACGCAGCACTGCCTCACCACTATACCCAGTGTTGAGCTTCTCAGTCCCCAAAATCCATCCATGCCCAGACCCCAATAGTGTTGGAGGTAATGTAAGCTTTACAGCAATGTATCATTCTTAGCAGCTAAAATGTAAAATTAGTGCATTACTTTATTACATTATTAGGATTTTCAGTAAAACATGAGCGCCTTCAATGAGCACTATTTTAGTGTTCATGCAAAACACTGGCTATACCTGACCACAGCCTAGAAAAAGCTAAGGTACAATCTGTAGATGGGGATGATACGACTTGATATAGACTGACTTTGACTGTTATTTTATACCCCCACCACTAAAGTGACTTTTTAATATCTTGTTTTTAATGGAAAGTTCAACCAAAAATCAAAAATACAAATGTTTTCTTAAAACGTCAAGATTGTTATATGAGATATCGGTCCTAAAGTCTCCGTTTGGCACTTGGCTCATGGTGCTCAACGTGCCAAGAAAATACATTTGAAAAACTCAACAGCAATCTGTCATTCCAGAAATCATGACTGGTCACTGCCATCTAGTTCCATTTTATTGGAGAGAAGGCAGGCATATCTCCAAAAGTCCGCAATCACACCAAAATTGTCCGGATGGATAAAAAGCCCGACAGGTGAGAAGGAAAATATGTACTTTAGACTTTGAAGTGAACTGTAACTGAAAATATAACCTACCACCAGGAGCTACACCACCTCTCTTTTAATACCACAGGACATGTCAATAAACTGCGTAAAACAGGTCTGAATGTGTTTAAGCGTGGCTGCGTACAACACTCACCATCATGCTGAGAGATGGTTTTCACTGCATAGCTGTTTCCATTGATTTTTCTTGCGCATACAACTTCCTTTCATAAAACACAGACGAGGTGAATCGAGGTAAAAGCAATTTCCGTATAGGTGAAGCAACAAAAAGGAGCAGATGTGAATAGGAAACTCAATCAATGTGAAGATGAGGGTTGTGCACCAGCAGCTGCAGCTCAATGTCTGGCAAAGGTCATGAACATTATGTAATTGTAATGTGAATGAAAATGAAGAAGGAAGGGTAGAATATTATTTCTTCTGTTTGAGGAAGCCCCCGCCACATAGTCTGATAAAAAGACTTTGTGTGTGACTATCAAAATCTGTCTTAATTCTAACACCTGCTCGTGTCGCCTGTGAAATCGGCCGTCTGGACCGACCCTTCAGGTCCCTTACCTGATTATGTTTCACAATAAGATATCACCTTTGAATCAGATCCGAAACGGCCTGTGTGGCAACAACATGGCATGTACATAGAAGGGCAGCAGGTCTGAACTTTGAAAAAAAACAGAAAAACTCTTAAGATCTTCTTATCAACGCAAGTTAAAAGTAGCATTTGTAGAATATGGCCAAAATTCAAAGGGGGCAGCATATCACCAGAGTAACTGACGACTGCTGCCCTTCGCTAGCTAATCCTAGCCGAACGACTAACTGAGCTAGCTAGTAAACAGCAGCTACAGTCTGCAGCAGTTAGCTGGCAGCATGTTACGAGCGCTTACCCTCGTAACATGCTGCCTTTTTTGCTTAGAGGGACCCTTGACAGGTGGCCAATTTTTACATAATGCAACTTTAAAACTAACATTCTGCCCACGTGTCACAGATTGCTCCTTCAACACAGCTTTATATCTTCAAACCCGATTGTTATTTCAAATAGTTTGAATACTTTGGCACGAAAATTGTGAATAATGTCCTGTGAATAAGTACATTTTTTAGATTCTAGTGAGTGTCACCGGCTATCAAAAATTGCTCTATAAATGCACATGCTTTTTCTCAACCATTCACCACCAACAGAACTCAAAATCATATCAAACATGCAAAACAGTTAGCAAACAATTAAATACGATGATATGCGACAAACCAGTCAGTTGTCCTCTACTGTTCATTCCTGCCTCAGTGGGGAATTAAGGTCTCAGGCCTAATGAAAAAAAATTGTCAATTCATTCTCGAGGTGAAGGGAACCAGAAAACCAATTAGTTCAATACCGAGAAAAAACTGAGAGTTTGCTTTAATGTTGGGCTCAATATCTGAAGCTCCCATGGCTCCTAATTACATGAAAATATGTCTCCGCTAACAAGGAACTGGTTGTTATTAAAGCCAAAAATGCTTATTATGCTGAGAAAAAAAACAACAATCAATATTGGAGTGATTCATGTATCTGTAATATGCTCTACAAGTGAACTTACTGATACTGATATCAACAATTATAATATTGTAAAATAATACTATAACTCATGACCCAGAAAGACTTTTAATGTGGCAATCTTTACGTTATTCTAAGGAATATTTAACAAATGGTGCCGGTGGTGGTGCACTTTCACCCCACCAGCCAAAGCATTGCTAGATTTTTTCTGTTTCCTGTCATCAGCTTTAAAGTCAACCTCTTTCATGCTGCCATCAATATGTGCGGGGATTAAAGTGCATCCTCCATCTTTGAAGAGTCACATTTCCCTGTGTCTCTAATTTGCTGTTTGACTCTCTGAGGCGCTAATGCCTGCATGAGTGCAGCAACACTCCCACAAGGGAAAAGGAAAAATCCCCCCAAAACATCACACGTTAGCCTGCATCAGGGGATAGAGACCATATTAACATTTTTGCTGAATGTTTAAGAGGTGATGGATCGGCTTTTTCACACCCACAGGATATGCAAAGGTAGGTAAGAGCAGCCTTTTCAGAGTCGAGGAGGTTTTGGGCTACAAAAGGAGAAAAAAATAAAATATAAATAAATATGGAGTGTGTTACCGTAGAAAACTTTAGAAACTTTCCGATGAATGATCAGAACATGAAAACTGACCCAAAAAAACAGGAAGAACACCTCTGAAGCTAACTGTTACTTTTCACAGCCAAGTAGTCTGTCGGTCCTGTTGCCCTGAAAACAGCAGCAGTACAGGCCAAATAAAGTCATCTAGAATATTATCTTTTTAAAGCTGAGAGAAGCGTAAATACTGGAAACAGGACTCTGCTAAAAGGTAATAAATTCTGCCTCCAAGCACCTTTAAAGGCGCAATATGTAAGAACTGTTGTTGAAAAGAAAATATAACTAAAATCACCCAAATGTGAAGAAACAACCGTTTTGAGGATATGATATCTACATATTGCTGCAGAGATATCGACTGAAGACAACATGATAACCAGCTGGGTTCAGCCCATCACGGCCCAAAGCTCCCGTACACTCCCCTACTCCTCCAAGCTTGCAAGCTGCAGAGCTAACCAAGCTAACAAATCAATGGCAGCTAGAGTTCGCAGTTATTCTGGTGATATGTTGCCCCCTGTTGGCCTTTGAATTTGCGAGTTGGCCAATTCTTACACATTGCACGGTTAAAGAAAAAAATGTAAAAGATTTGCCCTGAAGCGTCAAAGGTTGTGGGGAGAAAGTGAGGATTAATGAAGCCTTGTATTGTCTCTTTAGGTGGAAAAAGGAGAAGGCTTTAAAAGAACCAGCAGATGTTAATGCCGATGTGTCAACTATAAAGGATAAAAGGGTAGATACAAAGAGGGGAACGTTTTTTTTACGTTTACAGAGTATGAAATTATTATGAAGCCCTTTCGTCTGTGAAAAACCTGCCAAAATCCATTTTACCCACAACATAGCACCCTGATTTAATATCTTATATTTCCAGTAGTTGTAAACAGTTCGGTATTAGTGCATCTGTCAGTCAGGGGGCAAGAATGAGCGATGACTCGCTGGGTCACAAGATGAGCAGGTGAAAGAGCTGCAGGGAAATTGCCCGGAGGTGTTGAAAAGATGGAATTGATATCCATCAGCAGAGGGCTGAAAATTATTCTCTGAAAGGAGAGAAGAAAAAAAAAGGATCTAATGGGGATGTTTTGGGTCAGGCATCATCAGAGAAAATATTGCAACTGGTGTTCATGCTGATCTGCACCACAGTCGACCCCCGCTTTTATGTGTGTTTAATTTATTATCCTAATATTCAATTCAAGTTTAGAGTGAGGCAAAAAGAAAACAGAAAACTTAAAAAAACACAAAACAGTGAAAGCAATGTTGCAGTTGTTCTGACAGATTGGGATGTGATTCACAACTGAAGCCCATTGAAATCACATTTACACGTTTTTAATAATAATAATGTTCTATCCTGTCTCATCCCTCAATAATATTGAAGTGCAGAAGAAATAAATCAGTCAACATTTATAAAAGGAAAACAGGGACATCAAATCAAATCATCTGTTGTGAAAGTGAAGTGAAAGCTTCTACAGAGAGCAGCAATAGATACTGTGATTGCTGTGATTTGGCGCCGACATGTCACTTAAGAAGACTGGTGGTGACAACGGTCAGTGTCATTTTTCTTTATTTCCCGAAGGCTGCAGAGTGAAAAATGGAGTTTGTTGTTAAGAAAAATAAGTTCCAGTTAGTTGAGTCATGTAGCCGAGGGAGCAAAAGTTTCGATAGCTCAGGTGTTGTGAACAACTTTGAAAGTCTCCGAAAATGTGCAGGCAGCGGGGTAGTTCAAAGAGTGAGAGCAACAACAACAAAAAAACAAGGGCAGTAAGGTTTTGAAAGACAGGGAGGCAAACGGCAGAAATGTCTCCAGAAAACAGACAGGCAACGACTTTTGAGGTCTAGCTTTTGAAGAGCTCAGTTAAAAAGATCAAAAATTCAGAGCCGTAGCCAAGGAGTGAACAGTCAGGGGGACCAACCCCCCCCCATCACTTTCCCAAAACAACATCCTACCACTCTAAATTGTTTATAAATCCGCTTGTAGGTCGCACTCGCCATTTTAACCAAAAACTCCTGTTTCCACTCAAACTAATTGCTGACACTTTAGACTTTGGCTGAAGTGCAGTCTTCTCATTGGTTGAGGTTAAAATTGAATTAAAAGTGACCCATCAACGACTGATGAGAACATTAAGCGATCCTGACCTGATGCAAAGCTAACAAGTGGAATATGCTCAGAAAGCGACTAGCTAGCATATGCAAGAATGTTCTGGCAGGAATTTAGCATATTATTGTGAGACAATAACTATTTGTAAAATTGTCACGATCGACGGCGGTATACTGAACATATACTGCATACTGAACATATTGCATATCGGGAGGGATGTGTCAGCCCACAGCCCTGCTGAAGTTAGTCAGGAAGAAAATCACGGAGACACAGAGTGATTAAAAAAAACACACCAAATTTTGTTCATGTTTCTTTTTCTTATCTTATTTTGGTGACTCATGTCTCCTCCTCCCCCTCTTTCTCTGTGCTCCTTCCAAAATAAAGTTTAAAGGATGAACCAGATTCCTCCTTGTTGTCTTAGACCCTGACTGTAATCTGTGACTGAGTGTACGTGCCCATTTCAAATCTGCTCTTTCATTTGGCTCATGTAAAGGCTTCATGCTGTTTACAGTAACCTGGATTAACTTTAATTCCAGTGTCTGAGGTACCTGGAGAATCCCCAATATCTACTTGAACTAGACCGTTCACAGGGTCACTTTTTCCAGAGCACTGTCTGTCAGGTGCTGCTGTCTCAAGTTCATCTCAATTTATGATCGGATAGGAATATTACACAAACGTAAAGAAGTTCTGACACTTTACAGATTAGTCTTATAAATATAAAGGATGTAATGATGTCCTTTATGAGCTTCATGAATCGATATCCACTACTCCTGCGAATTGTTGGCCTTGGGCGTTGGGCGTTTCTAATAATGTCTGCTGTCTTCAGGAGGTGATAGTGAAACTTTAAATGTCCATTTGCATGCAAGCAACACATTTCATTTTCAGTATTTACCCCGAGGCTGTGTGCAAATACACTTTTAAATATCAAAATACTCACAGTGTTGGAGACAATGTGTA
This sequence comes from Spondyliosoma cantharus, assembly GCA_900302685.1. Taxonomy (NCBI): domain Eukaryota; kingdom Metazoa; phylum Chordata; class Actinopteri; order Spariformes; family Sparidae; genus Spondyliosoma; species Spondyliosoma cantharus. Next base: position 43,472 of record OMLP01040382.1, on the reverse strand, counting down.
TAAATGAAAATCTGTATATGTGTGGCAGCCCTGAGCTAATGTCAAAATGACCACACAACGTCCTGTATTAGTACCTGAAGGCTTGTTTGGATCCAAATTAAATATTCCATTAGCACAACATGATTAAATTCTCAATTATTTTAATTTCTCAAGCCAAAAATCCAAGTTTGAGATGATTCTACTCGCATATTATTCTGTTGAATACGCTGTTCTCAATATTTTTGAGGTAAGTACTGTGTGCAAAAAGTGAGTAAAAGAATGTTTACCTTTGTGCTGGTCGCTGAAGTAACTGAAGTAAGTGGGGCAGGTTATTGTCACCACCTCCCCGACGCTGGCTGAAGGCCAACAGGCGATGATGTCCCACATGCCTTGGCAACCTGCCAGGAGGAGACCATAACATTAACATGGCATCACTCATACTGTGACGGACACACACACATGCCACCATCAAATCATGGTCATGTGTTGAACACGACACAGACAGTGCTGTGCAGTGACCGCACGGCACAGATCCAATACAAGCTGGAAGGAGATGGAAAAGTCTAATGTACTGATTTTAAAACAAGTCAATACACAATCATGCAGTTGTGACTTATTTTGAGTTATTTCCTGTTTTATTTTGTGGTCACATCCTCTTGTGGCTTCCTGCTCACCTGTGTTCCCTGTGTTCTGGTTCCCTCCTGTGTTCCTGTGTTCCTCTCCGGTACTATTTTCCCCCCACACCTGTCTCACATCAGCCTCGTTAGCACTGCCCTGTTTCCAGTGTCACCACCTGCACCACATCGCCTCATTAGTCTAATTTAAATTTAGTCCCGTGTTGCCTGTGTTCCTTGTATGTCTGGCGTTCCTGGTGTTCCTGCCTGTGTTCTGGTTTGTTCTTCTTTTGGCTTTTGAATTCTCCTTTTTTTTGTTAGCTTTGTTGCTTGCATTTTGGACATTATTCATTTAGGCTTACATCATCAAAGCTCCATTTGTTGTTATTTTAACGTGCCCGCACGTTTGTCTGCATTAACATCCTGACGGCAGTCTGGTTTGAAAATTTAAGCAAAATTTCAAGAAAAACAGCATTCAATTATTAGGAGGTGCTTCATAAAGATATTGCCAGCTGGTGGCACTAATTCTCCAGCGACATCATACTATTGTCGAGGAAGATGGTGCAACAGAATGATGTTATTGAAATCAGTCAAATCCGAGCACTCAGGACGAGCACCGAGCTGTGAAGCTAACGTCACGTGAAGCACTGCCGCCCAGAAATACTTTTTTTTCCGATAAGCTTATGTTGTTAATGTCCGATGGTTTTGTCAATCAAAGGCGCCTCGTGTATGCAATGATTTATTCCCTGAGTCTGTTTCCATTGAACTTTGTCACACTTTTGCTTTAATGGATAAACCAACTTTTCCACTTATGCTAAACTTAAATCTTTTTTTGCGATATATGCAAAATATTTTTTCATTTTCTGTTTCTCCACTCAGATTTTTTCAATGCACCGAAAACTCAAATAGAACCTGGTGAATGGAAACCCACATAATTTCAAAAGGCAAGAGTGTGAACTCTCCAGTCTTTTTCCTTTTCAGGAAATACTACATCCATTCAATAAGCTTATTTTGGTTAAGCTTTGGGTCCTCTTAATTCACAATCTTGCTTCCTTTGAATTCCACTAGCACTTGCCTAAAAAAGTGGAACCCGCACCCTCACTAGACATTTTGTCTCCTCTGACATACTTGGGCATGAACAAACACATAACAGGAGTGTATAATTGTGTGCTTTCTTTGAAAACTTTTTTAAAAAATCCGTTCTTCTGGCTTTAAGTGAAAGTCGCCACCTTTCACTCTGAAAGCGCGCTGTAGGTCAACAGCACCGACAACAGAGCTGTAACAGTGAAGCATACAAAAAAGTGTGAAATGGCAGAAAGACGGGCAGTGAGAGACACACACATTTCTCAGCCTCAAAAAACCAATGAAAGCACCTTTGTTAACCTTAAAAAAAAATTCTATCAGAGTGCAGACAGCTTCTTCGAGTCCAAACAATGACTTCAAAACTAATTTTTTTTAACAATGTCTGTTGAATGCCACGTTCGCGCCGGACACCAGAACACATAAACTGCCGAAGACAATCAATTTCAATGTCTGTTCTGTTTCATTGCAGAACAATCTCTATATTTAATATGTTGCATAACCTTAGGCTGTGAACATATGGTTTCTCTCACAAATGCACACACTGCTAATTCATTTATTAGGGATGTGACCTCTGAGAGCAGCTTCCACTACCTTCCTGTTGAGGAAGCAGATAGGGAAGTAGAGAAATGAGAGCCACTGCAGAGATAAGGAGCGAAGCCGTCTCCACGCATGGAGTCCATGTATTTTACCTTGATGCACCGGGCGGTATGGACTGTAAGTGGAGCGTTTTTTTATTAAAATGAGACCAAATGGAGATAGCGAAAACGTCAATATGGATGAGTTTGAAATCCACGTGAAAGAAGACAAACCAGATATCAAAGGAGTGGATGTATTTCTCTGCCCAGAAACTCCACATGGATGATCTATCTCACGCTCTTGACCGTATGTTCATTCAGAGAAGAGGTCGGATACATTATATATTCAGTCGCAGCAGATGAGCCCATGGGTGTCAGGCAACGATGTTATCATCGGGTGTTTCTGTGACTCTGAGTCACAAGATTATTGTTATTCTGCAACCTCTTAAGATCATGCGATAGCGATAAAAAAAGTCATGCTCTCATTAATGACCCTGCACTGTCACTCTAAAGGCTGTGTCTGAAATCACTGTACTTGGATACATTCATCACTGACAACTTCCTGCTGACAATCCTACAATGCAATACGTTGCATTGATGGATGTGAATATTACTGCTGTGTGAAATTAAACCAGTCAGTGACAGTGAAAACCACTGATTCCTCGCTACCCCTGACATTTTGGCAAATTGGCACCACTGAAGGTTTGCCAATTTAGCTGCTGGCAGCTGGTGTTGTAGTCGTGGTTGTACAGGAAACTGTCACCTTTAATACTGGAAAACCTTAAAACTTGAGGATTCCCAGGGCAAGTTCTGAGGTTCTGAGTATAGTCTTTCATCTGTTATTCCTAAGCGGATTTGTGGACTTCTACTCATGATGAAGATTAGCGATAATACTATCCTCGTGTTGATTCACCCACACTGGATCTAACAATATGTCCATCATGTCGACGCACTCAGGTTTGACTCAACGCTCCCCTGGGGAGCGATTTCAGCACCTCTGCTACAGAGTACGCTACGGAGACAACAAAGATCCCTGCAAGACATGCTGAGCCGCAGAAGCTCAGGTGGAATTTATAACATTAATGATGGCTGCATTCCATTGAGGTGATCCAGTTCCGGGGCTCTGGTGTAGTGCACGCTCATTCACTGACACGTCTTAGGGGGACTCATAATAGACGGAGCCATCGTCAACATTATTGGTAACACCTGTGCTTTTCCAAGTCCAAATGTCTGCCCTGAGAAGGATCAAGAAAGCAAAAGAGTCGGAAGAAAGTCACACCCACACCGTCCCAAAAATTGACCACACCTTGTTAAGGTATCCAAAGTTGTCTAGTATCTATGTATTGTATAAAGTACTAAAGGTACAAATAATGTTGTAAAATTCTGCATTTCAATTTCTTCTCCAAAACAACATACTGCCCCTTTAAGAGGCACTGGTCATTTACACTATATTATCATATGTGTATTATGAACCAAACATCAGTATTTCATTTTTAAATACCATGATTATCATCAATATTGGTCATGACACCCCTTGCTTGAACTAACAACTACTACTCGGGGCTGGCCTTGCTATAATAGCATAAACATTGTCATTAATGCAGATATAAACTTTCATTGCTGTTCTGCGGAGTTAAAACCGCAGTCAGTCGCTCTCTCCTGATTTGGAAAATTAACCGCAGCTAGTGAGCGGCGGACCTGGGGCAAGACTTGAGGCAGAGCTAAATGGCGTGGAAAATATACATTTCAAAAGTGTACTTTTAAGGTTGTTACAATTCTGCAACTCTGACTACATTGTGGTTCTCTTTACCTTCAACTGAGAAGTGATTGAAAGAGTTATCTAGGCTAAAGTCATTATGTCTGTAGAAAATCCGGCTTGTATTTCTGCTATAATGGTGTTTTATCTATAGACTCCCACAATAAATTACCTTAGCCTCTCTATTTATTTACTCTTGCCGTATCCCATTTCCTCTGAATAGCCTCTAAAATAGTCACAGAGATGAAAATATGTTCTTGGAATTGACCTGACGTGAAGTTCCCGAAGGTGCTGTTCTCGCAGCGCTCTTTCTCCAGCTCGATCTCGTTCACCACGTCGCACATCTGCACCGACAGCACCTGTGAAAGAGGTGGAAGGCACATTTAGGTGTCAAAAAATCCAAAATGCTTCGATCACACTGCAATTAGGCTGTGAAATAATTCATATTCAGTGAGGTTGAGGCTGGTTGACAGGTTACAGCCCGGTGAGTATGTGCTATTAAACATTTTAGTTAACGTTTCCCTTCGAAGACTGTGGCCTTTCTGTGAGAATGAACCCCTCGGCTAATAATACGTTAAAAACCTAGCAATGTTCTCCAATGCCTGAAATCCAAACAGAGCTCTCTCTTCCCTGGCTAATAGATGCTATCATGCAAATGGATTAGGAAGTGGAGATGGGAGGCACTGAGTAATCTACCGCAATCGTTCATCTGTGTCAACAAAGGCTGAAAAAATGCGAGCTGACAGCCGCTGGCGGAGAGCCGGTGGGGTCAATGAAAACGTGTAAGACGAGCAGTGAGGAGCTTGAGAAGGTCAGTGGAGATGAGGAGAGAGCGAAGAAGTCGGCATGACGGGGAATTCATGAACTCCCGGGGAAGAGCTGCACCCCGGTACCAAAGCTGCAGCGCATACATGAGTGAAGGCAATAAAGGTCAGGAACGGGGGAGCGATGCAACACAAAGCTCATCATTTATTAACAATTGTTTCAGTTCACGTTTCTCTAATTGGATCTTATTTATGTCTTTATGTCTGTTTCATGAGCCTCCAGCACCCAGGTGCTGTCAAACCTGAAATTATCCTCATCAGTCTGAGCTCCCGGCTCACTTGACACAGTTGTGAAGAGCAGTCGGCCGTTTATTGCTCAGCTCAGCTCAGACAACACGAACGCAACAAACCGTCATTTATGAGGAAGGACAGTCAGAGCGACACCTCTGTACTTAATGTCTCCCACAGCCTTGTTGAGTATATACACAGTAGAGTAATGACTCATGAGGCC